>JARYGA010034257.1:0-34142 GCA_030545235.1 Helianthus tuberosus | reverse complement strand
AGGGGCACATGAGCGTAGGAAGCGTATGAAAAAGTTACAAGACTAGAGAGCACTTGCAACAGCTAAAAGAGAAACCGATGCCTATTCCCAGGATATGATTAATAGGGGTATAGCCAACATCCACATCCTAGCAACCACTGCAGCTGACCCTAATCTGGAACAAATGATAGCACCCCAACCACAATCACCAATTCCTGACCAACCAATGGAAATAAAAAACCCCGAAAATCAAGTAGAAATGCATGATTTCGACCCGAAAGAAATACCTAGGGTACCCGCACCAAATCCCTTAAACCCAAATTACGACCCATGGTGGGATGACAACAGGGACTATGTGCAACGTTACCCGATACACGAAGATATACCCATGCTGAACCTAGGAGCCTATCCAGGGTTAGATCCTCTAGATCCCTATTACGATAATGATGTATTCATTAGGGAGATTTTAGAGAATCCTTACCCAAACCAGGCACCTACACCCCCATACCAGGAACCCGCACCCCAGTTTCCAAACCCAGTCCTAGAACCTGCACCCCCAATGAGTACAGAAAACGTACAAGAACTTAGGACATTTGGTGAGGAAATTCTAGAGAGTAGTGAAAGAATGCGATAGGTGGGAGAGCGACTCGTCTGGAAGTACGACGAGCGCAATATGGATTTCTGGATGAATCCATATCCATGAATGTGATGGTGGAGACGATAGTAATAATAATAATAATAATAATAATAATAATAATAATAATAATAATAATAAAATAATATAATATGTGTGTATGTGTATTAAAAAAAACTACGGATGCCTATTACTAGTAGTGTAATTTTTAAATTTCAGTTGGTATTGTAATTTTAATTTCAGTACTGGTGTGTAATAGATGCATATTATATGAATAGAGTAAATCGCAATGATCGACGCTTTTGACCAAAATGCGTGTCATGTGATTGACTATATTAAATATTATTCTGTGATATTAATACGTGGTAAATGTTTAAAATTCAGATGGCCGACGAAGGAAATCAAGAAAATCTGAATAACGTGTGCATTTGTGTAAATTATAGATTGTCACCAGGAAACCCTAAAGGATAATCTAAGACAGCAATGTGAGTAATCTCCTTTTTGTAAGCAGTTTTTACAAAACCTTAACTATTTTACAATGCAATTTAGCAGTGATTGAGTCTTTGTAATTCTACGATTACTGCCGGTATGTTGGGGTTTTGTATACAAAATGTGAGACACGTTACCATTGGACGAAGAGTTAGCCAATGTATAATATGACCCACCAGTTAGGATTGAAAGTACTGAATGAGTAATTGGGTAGATATAAACATTGTAATCGCTCTCAATACTGTTTAAATTAAATTAATGTTTCTTGATTAAACTGGGATTCACTCACCAGTATTTCCCACTGAAAAATGTTTTTAAAACGCGTTTCAGGTAACACAATGTGAAAGCCAATTAGAAGCCAGCTAGACAGCACTGAAGGCTTGGAAAAGTGGCTATAAAAGTTACCTAAATAAAGAAGGCATTTTAATTCAAATAAAATGTGATTTATCCCTATAAATCAGTTTGTAATAAAAATTTGGGTTTTATCCCAATATGTTTATTTATATAAAATGTGGTGTTTTACTCTGATAAAATATTTCCTAACTACGGTCCTGATGTAAATTCTGCTGCCAAATTAGACAATACGCGATACCACCAAAACTGGCTCGCGGCCGCCCGTACCCGGGGATTAGGGATCAGGGGTTGCGACATTAATAGAGGAGCGCATGAGAGAAGAAAGAGGATAAAGAAATTACAACAACAAAGAGCGATAGTAAAAGCCAATAGGGAAGTGAATGCCCAAACTCAGGAAGCAGTCAATAGACCACCTTGGGTAGAAGAACTAGATAGATAGTTGGCAGATTTTCATATGTTAGCCACCACAGCAGTATACTCTAACCTAAACCAAAGAGCTGAACCACCACTGTTACCCTTATTCCCAGACCAACAAATGCTAGAACCAAACCAGGAAAACCAATTCCCGACACCTGCATTCGATCCCAATGAGTTACCTAGGATCCCAATCCCAATCTCTCCAGAATATGATCCATGGTTAGATGACAATAGGTCGTATTCGACACTATATACTCCCGAAGAACCAGTGCCAGAACCACCGTTAAACCCACCAATAAGTCGAAAATATGTGCAGGAACTCCGTCAGTATGGCAAAAATTGTGATCTTTTCACCCTTTGGTGAATTTGGAAGTATGATGAGAATGAGATGCAGTATTGGATGAACGCCAACTATATATATATATATATATATATATATGTATGTATATATATATATACATATATATATATAACCCACTAAAATAGATATCAATGCATAACTATTAGTGTATTTAATTTTCAGTTGTAGTTTGTAATCGACGCATATATATATATATATATAGGGGATCGCTAGAATGAGAACCACCACGAGTTATGAGAACCACGAGAACCGCGCCCCGCGGGTGGCCGTCGGCGACGAAATTTTTTTTACACCTAGATCCGTATATTTTAGCGGGGGGTTTAAATTTTCGGTTCAAACGGCGCGCTCGAGGGGGTAGTTTTTTACGCCCAAAGTTTGGGTTTTTTTAATTTTTTTAATTTTTCTTTTTTTTTTACCAAACTTTGGGCGTAAAAAAATACCCCCTCGGGCGCGCCGTTTGAACCGAAAATTTAAACCCCCCGCTAAAATATACGGATCTAGGTGTAAAAAAAATTTTGTCGCCGACGGCCACCCGCGGGGCGCGGTTCTCGTGGTTCTCATAACTCGTGGTGGTTCTCATTCTAGCGGCTCCCTATATATATATATATAGGGGAAGGTTCAAATGAAAACCACTTTTATTGTGAAAACTCGAAAACTAACTAAAAAAAGCCTAAAAAACACACCAAAATTTTTTTTTTCAATTTTTTTTATAAAAATCGGAGGTTTTTTTTATATAAATTTAAAAAAAAAAAAATTTGTAGTACACATAATGTGCACTACAAAAAAAAAAAAATTTTGAAATTTTTTTATATATAAAAAATGGCGAAAATTGATATGCAAAAAAAAATTTTGGTATTTTTTTTTGGCTTTTTTAATTAGTTTTCGAGTTTTCACAATAACTAGTGGTTTTCTTTTGAACATTCCCCTATATAAATATAAATATATATATATATATATATATATATATATATATATATATATATGAAAAGAGTAAAAGTCGTAATGTTCGACGTTTTTGATCAATCTGTTTGTGTGATTGTTTGTATCAACATCTTATTCTGTGATAATTAATACCTGATAAATGTTTACAATTCAGATGGATAACGAAGTAAATCAGGAAAACCAGAATAATGAGAATTACGGAAACCAAATAGATAACAGTGCTATCCAACATATAGTTGCATAAGAAATTATAGATGCTATGACTTATATTATCAAGACTGTTAAAGAAGCAGAAAATAATAAATCTGCAAATGGAGGTAAACGCCAACATACTGAACCAAGTCACAGCGTGAACGATAATAACGGATCAATAATCCAAGCTCCAATTCCTAAAAGAAGAAGAACCGTCTCTTCCGGTTGTTCTTATAAAGAATTCTTGGCCTGCAAACCAATAGAATTCTCAGGCAATGAAGGAGCTATTTCAGCCTTGCGCTGGATAGAAAAGACAGAAGCAGTCATAAAAATAAGTAAATATGCAGATGAAGATAAGATTATGTTTGTTTCTAATCTTTTAAAAAATGCAGCCTTAGAATGGTGGAATACTATTCTCCAGTCTAGAGGAAGTGACAGATTTTATAGAATGGAATGGACTAATTTTAAAGAAATAGTCGAAAGAAAATTATGTCCTCCTCATGAAAAGGAACAAATCGCCAATAAGTTCCTAAATCATAAAATGAATAGAATAGACTGCAAAGGTTACACTACCATATTCTTTGAATATGGTAGAATTGTGCCAACCTTAGCCTCACCTGACCCAGTATTAATCTCCCGTTACATTTGGGGAATAATTAGTGAGATTAGACACGTAGTCAAGGCAGCTAGGCCGCAAACCATAGAAGAAGCAGTAGAACTGGCCAACACCCTGACTGATGAATTGGTACGCACACAAGAGGAAAACTAGAGAAAGAAACTTGAACAAAGGCTTACCCAGGAATTCCACTACGGTAATTCCAACAGTGCGAAAGGAACAGGTTCTTCCTCTATACCTTATTGCAAGACTGTTAAAAAGAAGCATTATGGGAAATGTGCAAGGTATTGTAACTTTTGCAAGAAGCCCGGACATAAGGAAGAAGAATGTTGATCGAAACCTATCAATAGGATATGCTTTAATTGTGGAGAAACTGGGCACATCAAACCGAACTGTCCGAAACTAGCCCTAGCAGCAACCAGCAAAGCTAAGACAACTGAAGGACCCAAGTGCCAGAGCATTCGTTCTGACAGCAGAAGAAGCTAAGATGATTCCAAATGTGATTGCCTGTATGTTTTTAGTTAACAACATTTTTCCAAAGTATTATTTGACTCTGGTGTAAACCAAAGTTTTATCAATACTTCTTTCTACAAACTTCTCGACCAACCCTTAACCAAACTTCGACAAGATTGTCTGGTGGAAACGGCAAACGGGGAATCCATTAAGATTAGTGAAATATTGCAGGGAGCAAGAATAGAAATTCTGAACCATCATTTCTTTGCAAACCTTTATCCAATGAATCTCGCTGGATTCGATGTTGTATTAGGAATGGATTAGTTGGTAGCCAATCGTGCCAATATTCTATGTGATCAAAAGTCAGTGTAAGTAAGTACACCAAGTGGTGAAAAGATCACAATCAAAGGAGATAAGCTAACTAGGTTGACAAAATTCATCTCTGTGATGAAAGCTGCAATTTATGAAAGGAAAGAAGGGATAATGTATATGATTTCTGTAATCATTAATAGTAAAGGAAAAGAATTAAAAGATATTCCTGTAGTATCTAAATTCTCAGACGTTTTTCCAGAAGAGTTACATGGATTACCGCCTGATAGAAAGGTTGAATTTAAAATTCACCTAATACCATGGACAACACTGATTGCCAAAGCACCATATCGATTAGCACCAATAGAGATGCAGGAAATGAAGAAAAAATTGGACGAAATTCTTGACAAAGGTTTTATACAACCTAGTTCCTCGCCATGGGGAGCGCCGGTGTTGTTTGTTAAGAAGAAAGATGGATCAATGTGTATGTGCATTGATTACCGAGAATTGAACAAGGTTACGATTAAGAATCGGTAACCACTACCGAGAATCGATGATCTGTTCGATCAACTTCAAGGAGCTCGATTCTTTTCTAAGATCGATTTACGCTCAGGATATCATCAACTGAAAGTACTGGAAGAGGACATTCCTGAAACTGATTTCAGAACAAGGTACGGTCATTATGAGTTTACCGTCATGCCATTTGGTTTAACCAATGCCCCTTCCGCATTTATGGACATGATGAACAGAATATGTAAACCATACATGGATAAATTCATAATTATCTTTATAAATGATATTCTAATTTACTCTAAGAGTAAAGAGGAACATGCAGCGCATCTACAAACACTCCTAACATTATTGAGAAAAGAGAACCTTTACGCTAAATTCTCAAAATGTGAATTCTGGTTACAAGAAGTGCAATTCCTTGGACATCTGGTTAATCATGAAGGAATTCATGTGGATCCCACAAAGATCGAGGCGATTACCAAATGGAAAGTCCCTGAATCGCCAACGGAAGTAATAAGTTTTCTTGGACTGGCAGGATATTATAGACAATTTATCCAAGATTTCTCTAGGATAGCCACTCCATTAACCAAACTGACCTGCAAATCAGTTAAATTTAAATGGGGACCAAAACAGGAAGAAGCCTTTAGAATTCTTACGGAAAGGTTAACCAACGCACCAAGACTCGCATTACCAGAAGGAACTGAGGACTTTATAGTCTATTGTGATGCGTCTAAGTTAGGATATGGATGTGTGTTGATGCAACGTCAAAAGGTTATAGCTTATGCCTCTAGACAACTTAAGAAACATGAAGAGAATTACACAACCCATGATCTAGAGTTAGGAGCCATAGTTTTTGCCCTTAAGATTTGGAGACACTATTTATATGGAAATAAGTTTGTTGTCTTCACGGATCATAAGAGTTTAAGATATATTTTTGGGCAAAAAGAATTAAATATGAGACAGAGACGCTGGATGGAAAATTTTTTGTGATTATGATTGTCATATCCAGTATCATACTAGAAAAACCAACGTAGTAGCTGACGCTTTAAGTCGAAAGTATCATGAAAAGCTAAAACGAGTACGCTCTCTTAAATTAAATCTTCAGATAGATTTAAATGAGCAAATTAGAGAGGTACAGGAAACAGCATTCAAGGACGATGCTGAAGGTTTAAAAGGAATGATTAAGGAATTAGAACAAGGATCAGATAGAATTTAGAAGTTCCATAAGAAAAGGATGTGGATACCTAAACAAGGAAACCTACGCCATAGAATTCTAGAAAAAGCCCAAAAGTCTAAATATACGATACATCCCGGAAGAGATAAGATGTATCAAGATCTAAGAAAGAACTTCTGGTGGATAGGGATGAAAAAGGATATAGCCAACTATGTTGCTAAATGTCTAACCTGTTCATAGGTTAAAGCTGAACATCAGAAACCCTCAGGATTATTAGTGCAACTAGAAATGCCAATATGGAAATGGGAATTGTTAACAATGGACTTTGTTACCAAATTACCCAAGACTCGAAAGGGTAATGATACAATCTAGGTGATTGTAGATAGATTGACCAAATCTGCTCATTTCTTACCAATGAAGGAAACTTTCAGTGTGGAACAGTTAGCCAAGCAATATGTAAATGAAATAGTTTTATTACATGGAATTCCTCTATCTATTGTATCTGATAGAGATAGTCGTTTTACTTCTCATTTTTGGACAAGTTTCCAAAAAGCAATGGGAACCATGTTAAATCTAAGCACAGCTTATCATCCACAAACGGACGGACAAATCGAAAGGACAATTCAGACCATGGAAGATATGCTTAGAGCCTGTGTAATTGATTTCGGAGGAAATTGGGACAACCATTTACAATTAATAGAATTTTCCTACAATAACAGCTATCATACAAGCATTAATGCTGCACATTTTGAAGCACTTTATGGACGAAAGTGATGAACTCCAGTCTGTTGGGCACAAATTGGAGAAAAGCAATTATCTAGACCAGAGATAGTGCAAAAAACAACAGATAAGATAATTCAAGTCAAGGAAAGACTAAAAGCAGCATGAGATCGTCAAAAGAGTTATGCAGATAATAGACGAAAACCTTTGGAATTTCAAGTTGGAGATAAGGTATTATTAAAAGTTTCTCCATGGAAAGGAATAGTCAGATTCGTTAAAAGAGGAAAGCTAAGCCCCAGGTATGTTGGACCTTTTGAGATTATTCGAAGGATGTTGGGATTGAACCCTACCAAAGGAACAATTGATAAAGCCAAAACTGGATCAGATCAGTCGATTCACAATAAGCAGTTGTTTGCATCAGTCTTTCCCCTTGAATGTGGCCTAACATCTGATGACCTCTAAAGTACTGCCCTTCTACAACAACTGATGAACACTAAAGACTGATGAAGACAAAACACTGATGCTCAATCTGCTGCTATGGTTCAAGTACTACTGAAGACACAAAGCACTACTGGGGCTAAAGCAGTGGAATGAAGAAGCAGCAGTTTAGTTTAGTCTTGTATTGTATTTGTTTATTTGTAATCAGTTGTTAGACAAGCAGTGTTTGTAATAGTCAGTGGTTAGAGGTTGTTAGGAGGTTAGATGTCACTTTCATGGGGACGTCAGCAAAGATGCCACAGTGGTTTGTTATGTACTATAAATAGAACAATACCCTGTACTGTTCTATTAGCTCTTTTCATCACAAGTCATTCTGTACGAACAATCACTGTGAGCTCAGGATGAGGGGGAGACTTTGTGCATGCATGCATTGTAATTGAAGATTGTAATAAATATAATCATTCGATTTCATCTTAAACATGTTTGCTTAAAATTGTTCTCTCTTTGATTGTGTTGAAAGTTTATTCATCTATTTCTGCTGCAATTATTTCTGTTTCATCTTCATTTTAGTTAAACAAACACAATCATAGCAAACTCAGATCCTAACAAAGGATAGGACTCGTAGCTTATCAGCTACAACTGCCAGAGGCAATGGCAGGAATACTTGATGTGTTTCATGTATGTAATCTCAAAAAGTGCTTAGCAGACGAATCATTTGTGATACCTCTTAAGGACATAGAGGTAAACGAAAAACTTAAGTTTGTAGAGAAACCCATTCAGATTGAAAATAGAAAGATCAAGAATCTCAGACACAAGAGATTAGTTCTGGTCAAAGTGAAATGGGATTCCAAGAGAGGACCAGAATACACTTGGGAGCTCGAGTCAGAGATGCAGAAGAAATACCCACACCTGTTCCAGTACACCTCGAGGACGAGATCTAAAATAAGGTGGGGAGGATACAACAACTCTCCTAAACACACTTAAACACCCCTAAATGTCCTAATATATACCCCGTATACAAAAAACGGGCCTAGAATACCTTTATATTTATAAAAATCAAATAAAAACAAATATATAAGGGTCTCGCGGGACGCGACCCGGTACCCCTGTATCTGTTGCGGGGCGTGACTGGCTTGGTGTGCCGGACAAGACATTGCGCCACGTGTCCCTGTCTCGTGGCAACCCTACCTGGTGACAGGCCAAAGCTACCGCCGACCCTACATCGCTCGCGGGTCGCGCAGGCCAAAGCTTGATCTCTCGCGGGGCACGAGAGACCCTCGTCGGGCCTATAAATAGAGGTCGAGGCCTAATTTGTCTCCGTTCAATTTCTTTTCTTTCTCTCTGTCACTATAGTAGCTAAAACTCTCGGGAAGTATACCCCTAAAAAGCGAAGCTCTGCCTTGTTGTATGTATTATAACCCTATTTGTTACCCTACACGATCGATCTAGGGCTCCGTAACGCATGTCAAGGCTCTGCCTGACTCAGTCGTTGGAGTTCTCTCTCGTGTTACACCCGATTGATCTAGGACTCCATAATGCATGTCAAGGCTCTGCCTGACTCAGTCATTCGAGTTTTGTCTCGAGTTGTACGGTTAATGTAATTTAGGTTATTTTACTAACATGTGTGCATTGTTTAATTTTAATAGATAATAACCAGGAGATTCACCAGGAAGCTTTACTTTTACCTAAGTAAACAATGTGAGTACATCTTCTTTTGTCACCTTTTTACCAAAACCTCAAATGTTTTAAATAACACTTAACAGTAATTGAGTATTTGTGATTCTACAATTACCGCTGGTATGTTGGGGTTTTATATACATTACTTGAAACTCATTACTATTGGAATAGTAGCATGACCACAAGTCAGGATTGACATTACCAAAGGGGTAATTGGATAGATATAAACAAATGTAATTGCGGATGCCCTCATTACTGTAAAGTGATAAAACTATTATGAAGAAACTGGGATGCACTCGCCAGTATTTCTTGCTGATAAAATCTTTTTTAAAACGTGTTTCAGGTAACTTAATGTGAAGCTAATAGAATCCAGCTGGAGAGCACTAAAGGCTTGGAAAAGTGACTATAAAAGTTACCTAAATAAAAAGGAGTTTTGTTTTCAATAAACTAGGGTTTATCCCTATAAACATATTGTAATAGAAACTTGGGTTTTATCCCATTTATTTGTTATAAAAAGTTTGGTGTTTTAACTCTGATAAATTATTTTCTAACTATGGTCCTGATGTCTCATTTCCGCTTCCAAATTAATAAACACCGATACCACCCGCTCTGTGTGCCGCGGCCGCCCGCCTCCCGGGGTAGGGGTCGGGGTTGTGACACTACGGAGCCTCTCAAGTACCTCGTGTAAGTGTTGTGCATGTCTGGGCTCACTTCGGGAGTATACTAAAATATCATCTATGAACACAATTAAGTATTTGTCCAACATGGATCGACACACATGATTCATGAGGTCTATAAAAGCAGCCGATGCATTAGTAAACCTGAAAGACATCACTAGAAACTTGTAATGTTCTTAACGAGTTCTAAACGCAGTCTTCACCACATCTTCCCCTCGTACTAGTAATTGGTGATATCCCGAGCGCAAGTCTATTTTTGAGAACCAACTTGCCCCTAGAAACTGATTAAAAAGGTCATCAATTCGAGGTAAGGGGTAGCGATTCTTCACCGTAAGTTTGTTTAATTCTCGGTAGTCGATGCAGATGTGCATCATCCCATCTTTCTTTTTCACAAAAAGGACAGGTGCTCCCAAGGTGACACACTCGGGCGTATAAAGCCCTTGTCGAGTAATTCTTGCAATTGCATAATCAATTCTCTCATTTCAGTGGGAGCCAACCTATAAGGAGTTTTGGCTACCGGCCTTGCGGCCGGATTTAATTCGATTTGAAATTCAACTTCACGTTTGAGGGGAAGCCCTGGTAGGTCATCCGTAAATACATCCGGGTATTCATTTACAACTTTTAGCTCTTCTAGTCTAGGAGCGTCCTTATAGGTATCTACCACATAAGTTAGGAATGCCTTACTTCCGTTTCGAACATATTTAACCGCTTCAACGATGGAACATAGTTTAATTCCGACTTCTCTTTCCCCGTGAATGCTCACCCGTTTCCCACTAGGAGACGTTACGTGAATAATTTTACTCACATTGAGTTTCTGCATGGTTTTGGGACAGCCAATCCATGCCCACAACCACCTTAAATTCTCCCAACACCATGGGTACAAGGTCAATATTAAATTCTTCATCCTCTATAATCATCTTACAATATCTGCATACTTCATGCAAGAAATAGCTTTTACTATCGGTTATTTCTACCTCTAAGGTTACCGAAATCTTTTCAATTGAGGGTTGATGAATTAGTTCACTCGAAATGAATGACCTACTTGCCCCTGAATTAAACAAAACGTATGTTGGTAACAAATTTATTAAGAATATACATGACACAACGTTCGGGAGCGTCTTGGCTTCTTCGGATGTGATTTGAAACATTCTTCCTCATGTCTTAGGGATATCCTCTTTCTTGCCTTCCTTTCTCGCTCCTTGTTGGAGCTTCGGACATTCCGCCATGACGTGACCTTGTTGGAAATAGTTGAAACATAACTTCGGATTATTGGGGCATATGTAATACAGATGTCCCTCATGCCCATAGTTATAACATCCATTCTTACCTAGTAAGAATTCACCCGTGTGGAGTTTCCTGCAAGTTTTACAATGAGGGATCCCACTTCTTGACTTCTCTTTCTTGCCATGTTCTTGGAACCTTAGCTTCTTGAAAGGGCTTGGGTTTGTAGTCTTCTCTGATGGTCTCTTCTCTCCCCGTTCTTCTTGCCTTTTCAGCTCAATTTCCCTATCTCGAGCCCAATTTATGAGCTCATTCAGAGTTTCACACTTCGAGGGGGTGATGAACTCCCCAAATTCAGCTTTCAATATGTCATGGTATCGGTTGATCTTCATTCTTTCCATCTTCATGAAATCTCGACAAAATTTCATTTTTCCAGAAATGTGTTGGTAATTTTGTAGATTGTTTCTCCTTTTTGTCGAAGATGTTAGAAGTCTTCTTGAATCCTATCAATGGCTGATTGGGGGCAATGATATTTTAGGAAAGGTTCCTTAAATTCTTGCAATGTCAATGATTGAGGTTTAATTTTGCCCAATTCCTTACAATGAGCATCCCACCAATCCTTAGCTTGAAGTTGGAGTTGACCTGTAGCAAACATCACTTGGTCTTCCTTCTTGCATCGGCTTCGTATGAACACGATTTCCATATTGGAGATCCACCTCTGACATACTATCAGATCAATCTTTCCATCATATGATGAAGGGTTACATGCCATGAAATCCCTAAATGTACATCTACAAGCCCCCTTTTTGCTTTGGGACTCCCCGATCATCTCCTTTAGTTCTTCCATCTTACTTGAAATCATAGCTTCAACCGCTTCTAAGACGCGACTTTCTACTTCTTGAGCTAATTGAGGAATGTTGGCTTGTATAGCCTTTCCCACCTCTACCAAAACTTTCTCGTTTAATGCGTCTTGACTTGCCAAATCATTGCCATTCAAGTCTCTTTCGTCTGCCATCTACAAAATTATGTTTTTCTTCATTAGCAATTCACATTCTTTAATTTATCACACTTATCTTAGCACTCTTTGCCATATTTCACTATTATTCATTTCTTATTAGTGTAAGACCTAAACGGGTCATGAAGTGTCGCAACCCCCGACCCACCCCGGGAGCGGGAGCGAGAGCCGCAAACACGAGCTAGTGGTATCGGTGTTTATTAATTTGGCAGCGGAAATGAGACATTAGGATCGTAGTTAGGAAATAATTTCAGGGTTTCAAAGCACCAACCTTTTATAATAAACAAATGGGATAAAACCCATATTTCATTTATAATGTCTTTTATAGGGATAAACCCTAACTTGCTAAAAAAACATAAACTTCTTTTATTTAGGTAACTTTATAGCCACTTTCTTTAAGTCTTCAGTGCTCCATAGCTGCCTTCTAATAACTTTCACATCAAGTTACCTGAAACTCGTTTTAAAAATATTTTATCAGCAAGAAATACTGGTGAGTATATTCCAGTTTATAAAAATAAGCTTTTAAAATTTTACAGTATTAAGAGCGATTACAATGTTTATATCTACCCAATTACTCGGCCAGTACTTGTCACTCGACGGATCTATCACTATGGTCATATTACACATTGGCTACCCATGTCCAATTGTGAAGATTATCAAGTACTGTATACAAACCCCATAATACTGGCAGCAATTGTAGAATACAAAGACTTACTCACTGTAATTATAACTGATAAACATTTAGGGTTTTGTAAAACATTTGAAATAATGGCTCACAAACTGTGAGAAAAAGAGAATGACTCACATTGTAAACTTATGTATTTCTACGGGCTTCCTGGTGATATCTCCTGATTATTTTCTTGAGTTTCTATTAAAAACATACAATGCACGCATGTAAGTAAAATAAACCAAATCACATTAGCCATACATCACGAGACAGAACCCCATCGAACTTAGTCAGGCATAGCCTAGACATGCGTTGACAGGTCCAAGATCAATCGGGTAGGGTAACGAATTAGTGATCGGGGGTTAAAATACATACAACGGGGTAAAGCTTCGTGTTTTAGGGGGTATTATAGCTACTATTTTCGGACTATAGCCTAGAGAGAAAGAAAGTATTTGAACGGTTTGAAATGCTGCAACTCTGCTCAATTTATAGGTGAAATCGAGGCCTGTCACGCCCCGCGACAGCCCCTACCCCTGCCTGTCGCGCCCCACGAGGGCACCCTAGCTACGGCTAGGGTTGCCGGGTGGCACGTAGGCTCGCCACACGTCACGACACATGGCAAAAAGGAGTGTCCAGCACACAAAGGTCCGTCGCACCCCGCGACCGGCCTTCTTCAAACCTATCACGACCCGCGACAGGTGTTATTTCCTTGATTTTTCATTTATTTAATTAAATAAATGTTACGCGGGTTTGGTTTCTCGTATACGGAGTGTTATAGGGTGTTTTCTAGGGTTGTTATACGAAGCACATAGATGCCATCATGAGGTCAGAGGATATATATATATAATTCTCTACATTCTCAACCTTTACTTCAAGTAATTCATTCTCAAGACACTTTAACATGATACAATTTGATTCGCGTAGCTTTGTAAGTCCAGAAACCCAATCAGATATCACAAAACATGATCAAAAGTGCGGACAACTAATGAAAGTGATAAGAACAAGAACAATCGAATTGATTATACTGCACACGAGTATGAAACTCGTCTGGTACAACTATCACAAGAACTTGAAGATTGATAAGAAGAACAGTAATGCGAGCAACAACCACTAAATGACCTAGGTTCACCCTATTTATAGTTACATAAGGTGACCTAATTACAAACAGGGCCAAGCCCACATGCACACAATTAGCTAGACTAGTCCAAGACATTTAATTAGCCCACATGGCTTACCCCAAGCCCACTAGACAACTAGGTCCAATAGTGTTTGATAAATATAAGCGTAAATATAACAACCCTCCTAGAACCCTTAACGTAACCCTAAACGTTCCTAAATATACCCCATACGCGAGAAACGAGCCCGAAATACCCTTATACTTAGAAAAAACAAGAAAAACAAAGTTTGGCAGTCGCTCGCGGGGCGCGACCAAGACCTCTTTGGTCTGTCGCGGGGTGCGAGGACCTTTACTTAGTCGACACTGCATAGTGCCACATGGCATGTGACTCGGCATAGCTAGGCCGATGACCGGCCAAAGCTATATTCGACACATCGTTCCTCGCAGGCCGCGGAGGCCTTAACCTTCTCTTTTGCGGGGCGCGATAAAGTGTTCGACCTTCCTATAAATGGAGGGCTCGAGCTCATTTGTTCAGCCGTTCAATTCTAAAATCTCTCTCTCAATTTCTGAATAGTAAAAGTAATACCCGGGCGTAATACCCACTATAAAGCGAAGCTCTGCCTCATTGTAAGTAGTATAACCCTGCTATTACCCCTACGCGATCGATTTAGAATTCCGTAACGCATGTCAGCTCTGCCCGACTCAGTCGTTGGAATATTCTGTCTCATGTGTACACCCGATTGATCTAGGATTCTGTAATGCATGTCAAGGCTCTGCCTGACTCAGTCATTGGAATTCTGTCTCGAGTTGTACGGTTAATGTGATTTGGGTTATTTTACTAACACGTGTGTATTGTTTAATTTAAATAGATAATAACCAGGAGAATCACCAGGAAGCTATAGTAATATCACCTAAGTCAACAATGTGAGTACATTCTCTTTTAATTTTTTTTTTATAAACACCTTTTTGTGAGTCAAAATGTTTTACCAAAACCTCAAATGTTTTTTAGATACAATTACAGTGATTAAGTCTTTGTAATTCTACAATTGCTGCCAGTATTATGGGGTTTGTATATAGTACTTGATAAGCTTCACAATTAGGCACAGGTATCCAATGTGTGATATGACCATAGTTACAGATCCGTCGAGTGACACGTACTGACCGAGTAATTGTGTATATATAAACATTGTAATCGCTCTTAATACTGTAACGTGTAAACAACTGATTCTTTACCAAAACAGAATGTACTTGCTAGTATTTCTTGCTGATAAAATGTTTTTAAAACGTGTTTCAGGTAACACAATATGAAAGCAAATAAAAGCCAGCTGGAGAGCACTGAAGGCTTGGAAAAGTGGCTATAAAAGTTACCTAAATAAAAAGATTTTTTATTTTCAATAACTAGGGTTTATCCCTACAAATGTATTGTTAAATGAACTTGGGTTTTACCCCAATGATGTATTATTATAAAAAGTTTGGTTTTTTACTCTGGTAAAAATATTTCCTAACTACGGTCCTGATGTATTCCACTGCCAAATTAATAAACATTGATACCACCCATCTGAGCTCGCGGCACCCGCTCCCGGGGTAGGCGTAGGGGGTTGCGACAGAGAGTGGTGTCAAAGCTACAGCCACTGGTTTAAGCCGAAGAAGTGTTCTGCTGACACTTAAATTTTAAATTCTGTGATAGGAAATAATTTATGTGTAAATATTGTTTTGTGTTATTTGACTATTTGTTAGTTTACAGTATGAGTGAGAAAGAACTTCTGATGCTTATCATCACTTATATAGTTCACCAAAAGATGAGGGAACATCATCTCAACCTAATCCCTCAGGATACTCAGCTGATACTGAGGAAGGGATATTTATATTTAAGGCACAGTCCGAGGAACCCTTTACTACTAAAAACAGAGGTTGGTTTAATAGAGGAGCACATGAGAGAAGAAAGAGAATGAAGAAGTTACAACAGTAGAGAGCAATAGTCACAGCTAATAGGGAAGCAAATGCACAGACTCATAAAACAGTCAATAGGCCACCTTGGGAAGAGGAACTAGATAGACAATTGGTCGATTTCCATATGTTAACCACTACAGTAGTAGACGCTAACCTAAACCAAATAGCCGAACTGCCACTATTACCTTTATTCCCTGACCAACAAATGCTAGAACCTGACCAGGAATACCCGTTTCCAATTCCAGATGTAGATCCCTATGAAATTCCCAGAATTCCCCCACCAAACCCTATAGCTCAGTACACTGACCTTAACCCATTAGATCCCTTTCAGAGCAGTGAATGGTGGACACATAGTGTGATACATAATCCATACCCTTATGGATAACCTATTCCTCAACATCTTGATCCAGTACCAGCACCCATGCCACCTATGAGCTAGGAAAATTTGGAAGAACTTCGCTCATTAGGTAACGAATTAGCAGAGGAACGAGAGAGAATTCGGCCAATAGGAGAAAAGCTTATGTGGAAGCATGTTGAGCTATACATGATTGGATACATGATACCTAGAAAATGCCTAGATATATGTGTAATTTTGTATTTTAATAAAAAAAATCTATAGATAGACTAAAATAGATACGGATGCATAGCTTCCAGTTGTAGTTTGTAATTTACGCATATATATAGAAAGAGTAAAAGTCGCAATGATCGACATTTTTGATCAAATTGTTTGTGTGATTGTGTATAAATATTTGTACCAAATTTATTTTGTGATAATTAATACTTGGTAAATACTTACAACTCAGATGGACAATGAAGTAAATCAGGAAAACCAGAATAATGAGAATAACGGAAACCAAATAGATAACAGTGCCAACCAACACATAGTAGCACAAGGAATTATAGATGCTATGCCTTATATTATCAAGACTATTAAAGTAGTAGAAAATAATAAATCTGCAAATGGAAGTAAACGCCAACACACTGAACCAAGTCACAGTGTGAACGATAATGGACCTATAATCCAAGCTCCAATTACTAAAAGAAGAAGAACCGCTTCTTACGATTGTTCTTATAAAGAATTCTTGGCCTGCAAAACAATAGAATTCTCAGGCAATGAAGGAGCCATTGCAGCCTTACATTGGATAGAAAAGATAGAAGTAGTCATAAAAATAAGCAAATGTGCAGATGAAGATAAGATTATGTTTGCTTCTAATCTTTTCAAAAATGCAGCCTTATAATGGTGGAATACTATTCTCCAGTCTAGGGGAAATGATAGAGTTTATAATATGGAATGGATCAACTTTAAGGAAATGGTTGAAAGAAAATTCTGTCCTCCTAATGAGAAGGAACAAATCGCCAATAAGTTCCTAAATCTCAAAATGAATGGAATAGACTGCAAAGGTTACACTACCATATTCTTCGAGTATGCTAGGATAGTGCCAACCTTAGCCTCACCTGAACCAGTGTTAATCTCCCATTATATTTGGGGATTAATTAGTGAGATTTGACACGTAGTCAACGCAACTAGACCACAAACCATAGAAAAAGCAGTAGAACTAGCCAATACACTGACTGATGAATTGGTACGTACACAAGAGGAAAATCAGAAAAAGAATCTAGCCCAAAAGCTTACCCAGGAATTTCGTTTTGGTAATTCCTACCATGGAAAAGGAACAGGTTCTTCTGCACCTTACTGTAAGTTTTGTAAGAAGAAGCACTCAGGAAAGTGTGCTGTGTCCTGCAACTTTTGCAAGTACCCAGGACATAAGGAAGAAGATTGTAGGAGAAAGGCTAGTGCCAGGATATGCTACAATTGTGGATAGGCTGGTCATATCAAACCGAACTGTCCGAAACTAGCTCTAGCCACAACCAACAAGGCTAAGACAATTGAAGCGCCTAAGAAAAATGCCAGAGCATTTGTTCTAACAGCTGAGGAAGCCAAGATGATTTTGGATATGATTGCCGGTACATTCTTAGTTAATAATATATTGCCAAAGTATTATTTGACTCTGGTGCAAACCAAAGTTTTATCAATACTTCTTTCTACAAACTTCTTAACCAACCCTTAGCCAAACTCCAACAAGATTGTCTGGTAGAGACAACCAACGGAGAATCCATTAAGATAAGTGAAATCTTGCAGGGAGCAAGAATAGAAATCATGAACCATCATTTCTTTGCTAACCTTTACCCAATGAATCTGGCTGGATATGATGTTGTATTAGGAATGGATTGGTTGGTAGCCAATCGTGCTAGTATATTATGTGATCAAAAGTCAGTACAAGTAGGTACACCAACAGGTGAAAACATCAAAATTAAAGGAGATAAGCCAACCAGATCGACAAAATTCATCTCTGTGATGAAAGCCGCAAGTTATGAAAGGAAGGGAGGAGTAGTATATATGATTTCCGTAATCGTTAATACTAAAGGAAAATAATTAAAAGATATTCCGGTAATATCTAAATTCTCAGACGTTTTTCCAGAAGAATTACTTGGATTACCGCCTGATAGAGAGGTTGAATTTAGGATTCAGCTAATACCTAGAACGGCACCAATTGCCAAAGTGCCATATCGATTAGCAACAAAGGAGATGCAGGAACTGAAGAAACAATTGGATGAACTTCTTGACAAAGGATTTATACAACCAAGTTCATCACCGTGGGGAGCACCGGTGTTGTTTGTTAAGAAGA
The DNA here is from genome assembly GCA_030545235.1 of Helianthus tuberosus. NCBI lineage: Eukaryota > Viridiplantae > Streptophyta > Magnoliopsida > Asterales > Asteraceae > Helianthus > Helianthus tuberosus. The sequence continues at coordinate 15,543 of JARYGA010034257.1, read as the reverse complement.
AAGACGGATCGATGTGTATGTGCATTGATTATCGAGACTTGAACAAGGTTACGATTAAGAATCGGTACCCACTACCGAGAATCGATGATCCGTTCGATCAACTTCAAGGAGCTCGATTCTTTTCTAAGATCGACTTACACTCAGGATATCATCAACTGAAAGTACAGGAAGAGGATATTCCTAAAACTGCTTTCAGAACTGGGTACGGTCATTATGAATTTATCGTCATGCCATTTGGTTTAACCAATGCCCCAGCCGCATTTATGGACATGATGAACAGGATATGTAAACCATACCTGGATAAATTCATAATTGTCTTTATAGATGATATTCTAATTTACTCTAAGAGTGAAAAGGAATATGCAGCGCATCTGCATGCACTTCTGACATCGTTGAGGAAAGAGAAGCTTTATGCTAAATTCTTGAAATGTGAATTTTGGTTACAAGAAGTGCAATTCCTTGGACATCTGGTAATCATGAAGGACTTCATGTGGATCCCACAAAAATCGAGGTGATTACTAAGTGGAAAGTCCTTGAGTAGCCAACGGAAGTACGAAGTTTTCTTGGACTGGCAGGATGTTATAGACGATTTATCTGAGATTTTTCTAGAATAGCAATTCCATTAACCAAACTGACCTGCAAATCAGTTAAGTTTGAATGGGGACCGAAACAGGAAGAAGCTTTTAAGATTCTTAAGCAAAGGTTAACCAACGCACCTGTACTTGCATTACCAGAAGGAACTGAAGACTTTATAGTCTATTGTGATGTGCCTAAGTTAGGATATGGATGTGTGTTAATGCAACGTCAAAAGGTTATGCTTATGCCTCTAGACAGCTTAAGAAACATGAAGAAAATTATACAACCCATGATCTAGAGTTTGGGGCCATAATTTTTTCCCTTAAGATTTGGAGACACTATTTATATGGAAATAAATTTGTTGTCTTCACGGATCATAAGACTTTAAGGTATATTTTTGGGCAAAAAGAATTAAATATGAGACATAGACGTTGGATGGAAATTCTTAGTGATTATGATTGTGATATCCAGTACCATGCTAGAAAAGCTAATGTAGTAGCTGATGCTTTAAGTCGGAAGTATCATGAAAAGCCGAAACGAGTACGTTCTCTCAGATCAAATCTACAAGTAGATTTAAATGAGCAAATCAGAGAAGTACAGGAAACAACAATCAAGGACGATGCTGAAGGTCTAAAAGGAATGATTAAGGAATTAGAACAAGGAACCGATGGAATTTGGAAGTTCCATAAGAAAAGGATGTGGATCCCTAAACAAGGAAACCTACACCACAGAATGAAAAAGGATATAGCTAACTATGTTGCTAAATGTCTAACTTGTTCACAAGTTAAAGCTGAACATCAGAAACCCTTAGGGTTATTAAAACAATTAGAGATACCAATATGGAAATGAGAATTGATAACAATGGACTTTGTTACCAAATTACCCAAGAAAAGAAAAGGAAATGATACAATCTGGGTGATTGTTGACAGATTGACAAAATCTGCTCATTTCTTACCAATAAAGGAAACTATCAGTATGGAACAGTTAGCCAAGCTTTATGTAAATGAAATAGTTTCATTACATAGAATTCCTTTATCTATCGTATCTGATAGAGATAGCCATTTTACTTCTCATTTTTGGACAAGTTTCCAAAAAGCAATGGGAACCAGGTTAAATCTAAGCACAACTTATCATTCACAGACGGACGGACAAAGCGAAAGGACAATCCAAACGATGGAAGATATGCTTAGAGCCTGTGTAATTGATTTCGGAGGAATTTGGGATGACCATTTACCATTAATAGAATTTTCCTACAATAACAGCTATCTTACGACCATTAATGCCGCACCATTCGAAGCACTTTATGGACGAAAGTGAAGAACTCCAGTCTGTTGGGCAGAAATTGGAGAAAAGCAATTATCTGGACCAGAGATTGCAAGAAACAATGAATAAGATAATTCAAGTCAAGGAAAGACTAAAAGTAGCATGAGATCGTCAAAAGAGTTATGCAGATAACAGACGAAAACCTTTAGAATTACAAGTAGGTGATAAAGTATTATTAAAAGTTTCTCCGTGGAAAGGAGTAGTCAGATTCGTTAAAAGAGGAAAAGTAAGCCCTATGTATGTTGGACCTTTTGAGATTATTAAAGAATAGGACCCGTAGCCTATCAGCTACAACTGCCAGAGGAAATGACAGGAATACATGATGTGTTTCATGTATGTAATCTCAAAAAAGTGCTATAGGATCGTTTTCTGACCCGAATGAGTCGATCAGAAGAGTTTTTCTCAATACAAAAGGCGGAAACAGATGTATCAAGTTCAATTCAGCTAGAATATCACTTTAAACTGTCTTTTGATTGATAACAGATCGATTACAATGTTGTAGACACTTCGGCAGAGCTTCGCTACCGGAATCAGAATCATTACAAATGAATAGGCACAACATGTATTTATAGGTGAGATAATTTCTCTTGAAATAGTTCAAGCGAAATCTAATTTCACACGGAATTAACTCAAACGAAATCAACACTTGATTTCGAGCGAAATTACTCACTTGATTTCGCATGAAATGACCCCTGTGTCATTTCAAGCGAAATACCTATAAACACACAATTCTCGTTTTTCGTGCCCTGATCTATCTATTACAATACAAGACTCGATACAAGACAAAGTCGACAGACGTATGCACCAACAGACTCCCCCTCGAATGTTGACGAGTCTTCAGTGTCGAGTCTTCAATCTCCTGTCTTTATCTGTCTTCTCAAACTCTTCCAAAGTATCTAACAATGTAAAGCATCCTCAATCTCTATCCTCTTCTCATAACTATGATCTCGACCTGGCTCTTATCTTTCTCTAATTCTCTTGATCAGATCTCTTGATTCTTTAAGTTCATCAGTGTGACAACTGTTTTCTGTAAGCACCGTATTGTCACACCCTGGCTTTGCGGAAGCGTGGTTAATTTTGGTGTGACTTCTTAATACCATAGCGTAATCATAACAAAGCTATATGAATTTAAAAACCATGCAAGTCATCATTAAGTTTAGAAATCAACATACATTACCATTGTTTAACGCGGACATACTCTAGTATCCATAACCTTGTTCAATAACATTACAACTTAAAATAAAACATAAACGTGATTTAGGGATTATGCCTTGTCCAGGAAAGAGGCACAACCCTAAACCCAGATGACTTCATGAAAGGTTGCAGCGGAAAACGTTCATACCGTGCCAGAATCCGTTAATTTCCTGAAATACATGTGAGTTGAAAAATCAACAATAATGTTGAGCGAGTTCATGTGCAAGTGAGTAAGTAAAACACTTGTAAGTATAAAAGTTTCCTGGTATGTAGCAGTGTAAGAGGACTTGTGATCACCAATGGTTTGCAAGGCCATTAGCATGTCGTGAAATGCAAGTAAGTAAGACACAACCTAGCCGATTTTTGCGTTGGGCAACCAAGTCACTCCAGGTCCGTTGTGGTTAGCCTCCGAGAGGTCCGTTTGGCCTAGAGCTGGGCTCGCTACACCCAGATAGATCTACCGCTCGAGTCCCTCGGTGTTCTAACTACCCATTCACATGATCTAAACCTCCTTACGTTATTCATACCGTGTATAAAGTACTTGTAAACAAAGTAACATGTATTTCACCCCCGCAGTTAAGAAAACTGAAAACAGTTAGAGAAAAGGGGGACATGAACTCACAGTGGATGCGTAAACTCTATCAAGCGTCTCTGAAGCAGTAAGCTGTGCAACGACCTACAAGTGCTAATTCTATCAGACGGATGGCCGTGCTTTAGCTTTACAGTTTATGTTTGCGGGAAATAGTTAGACAACTATTTCGTGTTACATTTTGTATATGCTTGATAGTTATTTTCCTTCCTAAGGATGGGGGATTTAATACATGTGCGTAATATTTTCCATCATTAAGTCTCACTTAACCTTCATATATATTCAACTCCAAAATATAAGTATTTACCCAAAATACGTTGTAAAAGTACGCGTTCATAAATATTCCGTAATTGTGTAAGTTACGTTTTAACATACGGGTGGTAATATAATTACCGGTGTAACTTATATATTTATGGCGAAGGCGTTGTATTACTTTTGGAGTCGTTAACGTTTGTAAACATTATTTTTACTCTAAAAATAATATTTATGCGTTTCACAAAATAATCATAAACAGTGTGTGAAAATATATATTTATCACGTTAATATTTTGTGAAAATCCCACCTCCGAATATTTAGTAAAATATAGTACTGGCGAAATTTTATGTTTCGAAAGTATGTCCAAAAATAGTTGTAACACTTGTTGTGTAAAAAGTCTAAGTGTTAGGTTTTTAGAAAATTTCGCCAGAGTTTCCTCTGTAACTGGAGGTGGCCACGCTTTCAAGCGTATCATTTTCTTTTAACAATCAATTCAACAATCTTCTTTATTTCAATCAAACAATTTCCGACACATCAAACTAGTCAATAAATATGTAAAGTTGCATAATTGCATGAACTTGTAGTTTTTCCGAATCTATATTATAAATCCCATTTATATACGTAGATCTTTATATAAAGTACTTTCAATCTTGTAAAAACCTCGTTTTTAGAGAAGTCCGACTTTACAACTTCTAGTTATTTTTCCCAAAAATAGTTATTTTGTCGAAACATGCGTCACACAAGTATTTACACACTCGTGTGTTCTAAATATCATTCTTATCATTGTAAGATCCGTTTCTTTAAAAACATGATTTCTTTAAAGTGTGGTCCTTTGGAGATACCACTTGCGGATACGTAGATCCGCTAGTTTTAAACACCATTTTACCGGTTAAACCACTTTTACACAAGTAAAATATTTCTTCACAAGTTCATGTCTCTAAAATGTGGTAGTGTTCACCTTTAACCCTTGTATCTTCCAAAAACAAGCTTATGTGAAGATACATGATTTTACAAAGTCGGGTTAAACGAAGTTTCGAGCTACCACATTATAGATCGGGTCACAATAAGCACAAATTTCAAGTCCTACGACTTTTACACAAGTTATATGCTATTAACCACCATTTTTTATGATTTTACTAGACTTTAAAGTTCCATCTTTCAATATAACGAGATTTAACCGACAAATATCCTTTTAACCACTTTAGATGAGTGTAAAAACAAGTTTTAAACAATATACCTCTAGCTCGGGGCTAGGGAAGAATCGTGACGAAAAACGCGTGGATAAAAGCCAACGGTTGAGGTCCTTCGTGATCCGAGTGCACCAAAGCTCCTTATACGTGATCTTGGATATGTGTATGGTCTTGGAATGCAAGAGACAAGAACCGAAAGTATGATGATGGTGATGATGGGGTTCGGCCGAGAGCCACCAAGGAAGAAAGAGAGAGAGTGATTTTGTTAAGTGATAACTCTCATGTGTTTATGTGTGTTTATATAGGAAAGATTAGTGCTAATACCCATTGGATCATATGTCCTAAAAGTACTAGACCACATTGGATTAATCAAGATCTTATGGTACTAGTGTGTCCCCTAGTTAGAGGGGCCGGTTACGAGAGCAAGGGGGGGGTATCTAGTTCGATTTTAAGTAGCTAGTTAAGAGTTTAGTTGTGTTAATTCGGTTAATCAAGTGTTAAACTCCGTTAGTTATAAATAGCGTGTTATGACGGGTGTTAGGGTAATCAGGGACCCTAACTGGCTCAGAAAAATAGTGATAGTGAAAATAGTATAGTTTTCATGTTCCGGGTAAAGTCCGGGTGTTCGGTTGGATAGTAATCCGTTAAAGTGTTACAAAAGACTTTAAAGTGTCGTTATTACATCTTTAGTGACACAATTTGTTTTCCCGACACTTTAGAAAGTGTCTAGTAATTTTTTCTCATTTTTGGCACTTTACTAGTCAGCTAGAAGCTGGTTAAATTATTAAAGTGCTGTGTTTGGTACTTAAAGTACGTTTTAGGCACATCCGAATCAGTGTATCTTATCCCTAGAGACGCGGTAACACAACCCTTATATCCTACACTCACTACCAGTGTAGTCAAAATATATGAGGCTCTTAACAGGCCTTGAGGCAGTATTTGCCTGATGCTGGTTATATCAGCATGTTCACTGTGTATCCGTTTAGTGCTACTGTGCTTTTTGTGCATCAAGTTTGTCACTAGGGTTCAGTATGTAAATAATGTAGTGACAGCAAGCAAGTATGATGCAAGTAAGTGCATGTATTAGTATGCAGGTAGCAGTTTATCAGCTAGTTTCAATCAAGCACAGTAATTAAGCAGTAATCAATCATTAATTAAGTTGTACGGATACCTGGTTTTGTGCGGGTTGTCACATACTCCCCCCGTTAAATAAATTTCGTCCCGAAATTTTAAGTTCTGCTTGTAGAAGCAGGGTTCTTGGGAAATAAGTGGGGGTACTTTTCTTTCATCCGGTCCTCACGCTCCCAGGTGTATTCAGGACCATGTCTGGCATTCCAGCGAACCTTGACGAGTTTGACACTGCTCCGGCGGGTCCTGTTAACTTTCCAATCTGTGACCTCGACGGGTTCTTCTATGAAGTGGAGCGTGTCGTCGACATGAATTTCGTCAATAGGAATGGCAATGTCAACTTGAGTTGGACTTTTCTTTAAATTGGATACATGAAATGTATCGTGAACGCCATTTAGTTCAGCAGGTAGGTCCAACTTGTATGCTACTGTCCCAATTCTTTCCAGAATTCTGAAAGGACCAATGTAGCGCGGATTTAACTTTCCTCGCTTCCCAAAGCGTGCTACCCCTTTCCAGGGTGAAACCTTCAATAATACCATCTCTCCGACTTGGAAGTCCACGTGTTTGCGGTTTGGATCCGCGTAGGCCTTTTGTCTGTGGCGAGCGGCTTCGATGTTTTTAAGTATTTGCGCGATCTTATCCGTCGTCTCTTGGACGATTTCGGGACCGGCAAGTTGCCTATCACCTGCGTCAGCCCAACATAGGGGTGATCGGCACTTGCGTCCGTATAGGGCTTCAAAAGGCGCGACACCAATACTGGTGTGGTAGCTGTTGTTGTAAGAATATTCGACCAAAGGTAAGTGTTTATCCCAGCTACCGCCCAAATCCATAACGCATGCTCTCAGCATGTCTTCCAAGGTTTGTATCGTTCGCTCGCTCTGGCCATCAGTTTGCGGATGAAACGCAGTGCTCAGATTCAATTGAGAGCCAAAAGCTTCTTGGAAGGATTGCCATATTCTTGACACAAACCTTCCGTCTCTATCAGAAATGATTGAGAGAGGCACTCCATGCCGTGCGACGATCTCTCTCATGTAAATTTCAGCCAATTTGCTTGTGTTATCCTTTTCTCTGATAGGTAAGAAGTGTGCTGTCTTTGTTAGGCGGTCAACTATTACCCAAATCATATCATGGCCTTTTGGCGTTTTTGGCAGTTTTGTAACAAAATCCATTGAGATTTGTTCCCACTTCCACTTGGGGATCTCAGGTTGCTGCAGCAGCCCCGAAGGCTTCTGGTATTCAGCTTTAACTTTAGCGCACGTTAAACATTCGCTCACGTAGACAGCAACATCGCCTTTCATCCTAGGCCACCAATAGTAATCTTTGAGATCGTGGTACATCTTATCCGCCCCGGGATGTATAGAGTACCGTGACTTGTGCGCTTCGTCGAAAATAACATTCCTTAAACCTCCAAACAAAGGAACCCAAAGTCTTTTCTCGAAACATAATGTTCCTTCTTTGTTTGGTGCCAATAACTTCTCCATCCCACGGAGATATTCATCCTCAAGATTTCCTTCTTTAAGGGCTTCTTTTTGTGCAGCGCGAATGCGCGAGGGAAGATCGGTTCGTACGATCATTTCTAGAGCCCTAACCCTTATGGGCTTGATTCTTTCCTTACGACTTAGGGCATCGGCAACTACATTCGCCTTCCCCGGGTGATACTTGATCTCGCAGTCGTAATCGTTTAACAATTCAACCCATCGTCTCTGTCTCATATTCAGCTCTTTCTGGTTGAATATGTGTTGCAAGCTCTTGTGATCTGTGAAGATTGTGCACTTCGTACCATACAGGTAGTGTCTCCAGATCTTTAAAGCGAAAACCACTGCGCCAAGCTCTAAATCGTGGGTGGTATAGTTCTTTTCGTGCACTTTCAGTTGGCGTGATGCGTAAGCAATGACCTTTTGGCGTTGCATCAACACACATCCTAATCCCTGACGCGATGCGTCGCAGTATACCACAAAATCTTCAGTACCTTCCGGTAGAGCTAGGATCGGCGCGTTGCAGAGCTTATCTTTCAATATCCGAAATGCTTCGTCCTGTTTGATTCCCCAATCAAACGTCTTATCCTTCTGTGTGAGCGCGGTAAGGGGTTGAGCGATCTTTGAAAAGCCCTCTATGAATCTTCTATAGTAGCCAGCCAAACCCAGGAATTGTCGAATCTCGGTTGGCGTCGTAGGTGCTTCCCAGTTCTTGATCGCCTCGATCTTTGTGGGATCAACATGAATTCCATCCCTATTAACCACATGTCCAAGAAACTGGACTTCGCGTAGCCAAAACTCGCACTTGGAGAATTTGGCGTACAGTTGTTCTTTCTTTAGCAGCTCCAATATGGTTCTTAAGTGCTGTTCGTGCTCGGCCTTTGTTCTTGAATAAATCAAGATGTCGTCAATGAATACAATCACGAACTTGTCGAGGTATGGTTTGCAAACTCTATTCATCAAATCCATGAAAACTGCAGGTGCGTTTGTCAAACCAAACGGCATAACCAGGAACTCATAGTGCCCGTATCGAGTTCTGAAAGCCGTCTTCGGGATACTTTCTTCTTGAATCCTCAGCTGATGGTATCCAGATCGAAGATCGATCTTAGAGTAACAACTTGAGCCTTGAAGTTGGTCGAACAGATCATCAATTCTTGGTAGAGGGTATCTATTCTTGATCGTCAGCTTGTTCAACTCTCTGTAATCAATGCACATCCGAAAACTACCGTCCTTCTTCTTAACAAACAGGACTGGAGCTCCCCAAGGCGAGAAGCTTGGTCGAATAAAGCCCTTGTCTAACAACTCTTGAAGTTGTGTCGACAGTTCCTGCATCTCAGATGGAGCAAGTCTGTAAGGTGCCTTAGCCACAGGCGCGGCGCCTGGAACTAAGTCGATGTGAAACTCGACTTGTCTCTGAGGTGGCAGTCCGGGTAAGTCCTCTGGAAAGACTTCTGGATACTCCCTCACGACAGGGATGTCTTCGATTGTTGGCTCAGCAGCCTTCTTATCTACGATGTGTGCCAGAAAAGCAACACATCCCTTCTGTAAACACTTCCTTGCCTTCAAGCAGCTGATAAATCTCAATGGCGTCTCACGCTTTTCTCCATGCACCACAATGGTCTCACCATTATCAGTTGGAATACGAATCACTTTTTCGTGGCAAACAATCTCCGCTTTGTTGCCAGATAACCAATCCATTCCTACTACCACGTCGAAGCTTCCCAATGGGACCGGTAGTAGATCAAGAGTAAACTCGCGTTCTCCCAATTCTATCACACAACCTCTGATTACTTCGTCGGCTCCAACTAACTTTCCATCAGCTAATTCGATCGAGTAGGGTATGTCTAACTTATTAGTAGCTAACCCAAGCATATTCTTAAATTCTAGTGATACGAAGCTATAGTCGGCACCAGTATCAAATAAAACAGATGCATAGCGTTGATTTACAGGGAACGTACCGGTAACAACGTTGGGATCCTGGCGCGCTTCCCGTGCACCGATCTGGAACACCCTTCCACGGGCTTGGTTCAGTTCTGGGCAATCCTTCTTAAAATGCCCAGCATCACCGCAATTGAAGCATCCAAGCCTTTTACCACTTCCCGCACCATCCATAACTGGCGGGTTGTTCTGGTTAGCATTTCCCGCTTGGTTGGCATTGTTGTTTCGATTATTCCCCTGCTGGCGACCTCCAAAACCTCCCCGGTTGTTATTCCTACTCATATATCCTCCCTGGCCTCCCCGGCCAGTACCAACCCAACAGGTGTCCTTCAAATGACCATGTTTCCCACATGCTTCGCATACTTTTAGCCTACATTGACCCGAATGGTGGCGTTGACAGGTATTGCATCTGGGTTGGGTGCCCATGTATCCTCTTCCTCTCCTTCCACTGCCAGTCGTACCCTGAGCTGGCGTGTTTAGTGCTCCTCTCTTACCATCACTGCTAACACTTTGTTTGAAGTTTGAAAACTTTCTTTTGTTACTTCCGGACGACTCAACATGAGTCTCTTTCTCCTTTGCCTTTACATCACCAAACTTGTTCAGACGAATCGCCTCTTCTGTGAGAGCCACGCTCAAATCAATGGCTTCTGTGATAGTCGCTGGTTTGGAGGAGGTTACCATGCTTATTATTTGGGGAGCCAAACCCCAAATGAAGCGCTCGATTCGCTTGTATTCTGGCGTAACCATGTAAGGAACCACTTGAGATAAGTCGTGGAACCTTTGGACGTACTCTGCTACTTTCGGACCATCCATCTTTAAGTGCCAAAATTCAGTCTCCAACCTCTGAATTTCTGCGCGTGAACAGTACTTTCGGCGCATCAGTTCTTTCAATTCGGCCCAAGTCAGGGCGTAGGCGGCAGCTTCGCCTAAGGTTTGGACTTGTAAGTTCCACCAAGATAGGGCTCCGTCGAGAAATAGCCCTGAAATGTACGTAACTTGTTGATCCTCAGCACACTTGCTCATGCGTAAGACAGAGTCGGTTTTCTCAGCCCAGCGGGTAAAGGCAACTGCACCTCCCATGCCATCGAAGTTAACTGGTTTGCAGTCTAAGAACTGCTTGTAGGTGCATCCTGCACGTATGTTAAAACATGTGTTTGGCATTAGCATCATCGCTAAAATCTCCAACTAGTTCATGGTAGGTTCGAATGGCGTGGTATTACCGTGAGGTGGATTGCTATTGCCTTGGTTAACACTCCCGCTCCCTCCTGGCTGAGAAGCTGCGTACTGCGCTATGGCAGCAGCAATGATTTGTTGTAGCTCTTCCTGTGTGGTAGGCATAGGCTGTTGTTGACGTCTTGGCGGCATCTTTCTAAAAGATGGTTTACGTTGGTCAGGTCGTATATAATGATAGTATTAGTACATAACATCTCATGTTATAATCACATTAATCACACGACATCTCATGTCACAAATACCAATCACACAACATCTCATGTTATCACACATCACGAATATCAATCACACAACATCCCATGTCATAAAATATAAACAAGTAATCATGCGAATCCAAAATATGGTGAGAAAACTGCGATTGCCATATAAATGAGACCACATCGTAAGTGTATACATACAATCATCAATCACTAGGGGCTACATCACCCCTGTCAAAAGCTACATCAGTATCAATACAACATCAAGTACATAACAAAAGTCAAATCATAACGTAGTCTCCCCAAAATGCTGTGCAAGTAAAAGCAATCGCCGACTTCTCACCTCGCCTACCCTGTGGCACTGATGAGCTCAAGCAGATGGTGGTGGAGGAGGGGGAAAACGGGTATAAAACAAACGGCGCATCTCTAACCAATCTGCCTCCATCGCCTGCTGTGTGCGAATAACGGAGGCAATCTGCTGCTCCAAAGTAGTAAGACGAGCAGCATAATCAGGGGGTAATGATCGAAACGGCTGTAACGGAGAGGGTGCCTGACCATGGCACTGACATGGCCGAGCTCTCTCGAGCTCCTGTAGTCGCTGCTCGTGCGACTCATGCTGGTAAACAAAAGACATCAGTACATCCTCAATGGTGTGGCCCACATGGAACCTGTGGTATGGATCAGTGGGTGGCATAGGGGAAAACGGAGACCAAAGCAGTGGATCTCGTGTGGGATCGAAGGGTGCTATGCCAAAAGGAGCAGTAATAGGTGGAACAAAAGGCATCTGTGGTAAGAAAGGCATGGGCATCGGTACATGCCCTGATGGGTGGGCTGAAGAGCCCTCTCCAGGCCCCGCTGGAGGTATGTATGTGGGAATCTGAAACGAAAAGTCAGTGTGTCTAGCGTCTGGAATCTGTGGGGGTAGTGGTGGGACGTCCTCATCAGCCGGGATCCACCCGTGCTGTGCGGCCTCGTCCGGTGGATCCATCTGTGCCGCGAACGGTGCATGTCCGGGCTCTATGGGAACGGGATCAAATAAAGGGGCTACAACAGGGTCAACGGGTGCCAAGTGCTCAAATGGTGGGTCAACAGGTACAGCATCAAGGGGTAGAGGATCAATGGGATCAATAGGGGCATGATCGTCTGCAATCAAGGGAATACCTAGGTGGTGATCAACAGCCATAGGCTCAAGAGGTACATCAGCATGCATAGGATCATGCTCTGGTAACGGATCAAGAGCAGCTGCCTGCTCAGGGGCAATGGCAGGCTCCCAGTCATCAAACGCCATATCAAAGTCAAAGTCAGGATCGATCGGATCCTCCATCATCTCGTCCATAGGGACAAACTCCAAATCTCGGTCAGGATCATAGCCTGGGGGAAACATAGGGTCTGAATCCCCCTCGTCGTCAGTATCATAAACAAGTCCCGGTACGGGAGCAACAGAAAGAGCCTGGTCCGAATCAGACTCGTGCGAAAAGTGCTGCGCACTAAGGGTATGTGTCGGTGCAGAAGCCACAGACTCAGAGGAGTCCTGGGCTGGGGAATGTGCAGGTGCCTCCGCAGCCGGAGCATCTGCAATCAGTAGAGGGGCAACAGCGGGTAGGGCCTCGCCCTGGACGTCCTCCATAGGCTCCACCTCAAACAAGTCGACGTCGTCCTCGTCGTCGTCGAACGGTAAATCATGAGCAGGGTAAGCAGCGAGGGGTATGGGAGCAGGGATCACCGCTAGTGGCAAATCCCCGGCCGGAATATCAACAGGGAGCTCATCGTCGCCATCAGGTAGGGCGAATGGCTGGAAGTCGTCATCGTCGGTACTGGTAAAGTCTGACGTGAACACCTCGTGCTCCGAGGACTCTAAATCATCCGACACTATGGGTCTGGGTCCGGTGGTGCCTGAACCACCTGAATCTGACGAGTCCATGTACCTGTAACACAAACATAAGTATGCACAAACTGTCAATCACAAAATCAGATAATCACATAAATCACCAAGTAAGCATTCAAATTATCCTCCTAGTCCCACTAGTCCACATTCCTAGTCCCACTAGTCAACACTTCTAGTCCCACTAGTCAACACTCCTAGTCCCACTAGTCAACACTTCTAGTCCCACTAGTCAACACTCCTAGTCCCACTAGTCAACACTTCTAGTCCCACTAGTCAACACTCCTAGTCCCACTAGACCAACACTCCTAGTCCCACTAGACCAAGCCTCAGCCTCCCGACTGGGCCTAAAATAATGAATAAAATGTGCTCAACATTTGTTTGTAAAAAGTTTTGGATTCTGGACTTAAGTGGTATGCAGTAAAAATGTTTTCGTGAGAGCCCTAGTGATCATAGTCTAGACTCAAGAATGAATCCTAGTTCGCTATGATCAGAGCTCTGATACCAAGGTGTCACACCCTGGCTTTGCGGAAGCGTGGTTAATTTTGGTGTGACTTCTTAATACCATAGCGTAATCATAACAAAGCTATATGAATTTAAAAACCATGCAAGTCATCATTAAGTTTAGAAATCAACATACATTACCATTGTTTAACGCGGACATACTCTAGTATCCATAACCTTGTTCAATAACATTACAACTTAAAATAAAACATAAACGTGATTTAGGGATTATGCCTTGTCCAGGAAAGAGGCACAACCCTAAACCCAGATGACTTCATGAAAGGTTGCAGCGGAAAACGTTCATACCGTGCCAGAATCCGTTAATTTCCTGAAATACATGTGAGTTGAAAAATCAACAATAATGTTGAGCGAGTTCATGTGCAAGTGAGTAAGTAAAACACTTGTAAGTATAAAAGTTTCCTGGTATGTAGCAGTGTAAGAGGACTTGTGATCACCAATGGTTTGCAAGGCCATTAGCATGTCGTGAAATGCAAGTAAGTAAGACACAACCTAGCCGATTTTTGCGTTGGGCAACCAAGTCACTCCAGGTCCGTTGTGGTTAGCCTCCGAGAGGTCCGTTTGGCCTAGAGCTGGGCTCGCTACACCCAGATAGATCTACCGCTCGAGTCCCTCGGTGTTCTAACTACCCATTCACATGATCTAAACCTCCTTACGTTATTCATACCGTGTATAAAGTACTTGTAAACAAAGTAACATGTATTTCACCCCCGCAGTTAAGAAAACTGAAAACAGTTAGAGAAAAGGGGGACATGAACTCACAGTGGATGCGTAAACTCTATCAAGCGTCTCTGAAGCAGTAAGCTGTGCAACGACCTACAAGTGCTAATTCTATCAGACGGATGGCCGTGCTTTAGCTTTACAGTTTATGTTTGCGGGAAATAGTTAGACAACTATTTCGTGTTACATTTTGTATATGCTTGATAGTTATTTTCCTTCCCAAGGATGGGGGATTTAATACATGTGCGTAATATTTTCCATCATTAAGTCTCACTTAACCTTCATATATATTCAACTCCAAAATATAAGTATTTACCCAAAATACGTTGTAAAAGTACGCGTTCATAAATATTCCGTAATTGTGTAAGTTACGTTTTAACATACGGGTGGTAATATAATTACCGGTGTAACTTATATATTTATGGCGAAGGCGTTGTATTACTTTTGGAGTCGTTAACGTTTGTAAACATTATTTTTACTCTAAAAATAATATTTATGCGTTTCACAAAATAATCATAAACAGTGTGTGAAAATATATATTTATCACGTTAATATTTTGTGAAAATCCCACCTCCGAATATTTAGTAAAATATAGTACTGGCGAAATTTTATGTTTCGAAAGTATGTCCAAAAATAGTTGTAACACTTGTTGTGTAAAAAGTCTAAGTGTTAGGTTTTTAGAAAATTTCGCCAGAGTTTCCTCTGTAACTGGAGGTGGCCACGCTTTCAAGCGTATCATTTTCTTTTAACAATCAATTCAACAATCTTCTTTATTTCAATCAAACAATTTCCGACACATCAAACTAGTCAATAAATATGTAAAGTTGCATAATTGCATGAACTTGTAGTTTTTCCGAATCTATATTATAAATCCCATTTATATACGTAGATCTTTATATAAAGTACTTTCAATCTTGTAAAAACCTCGTTTTTAGAGAAGTCCGACTTTACAACTTCTAGTTATTTTTCCCAAAAATAGTTATTTTGTCGAAACATGCGTCACACAAGTATTTACACACTCGTGTGTTCTAAATATCATTCTTATCATTGTAAGATCCGTTTCTTTAAAAACATGATTTCTTTAAAGTGTGGTCCTTTGGAGATACCACTTGCGGATACGTAGATCCGCTAGTTTTAAACACCATTTTACCGGTTAAACCACTTTTACACAAGTAAAATATTTCTTCACAAGTTCATGTCTCTAAAATGTGGTAGTGTTCACCTTTAACCCTTGTATCTTCCAAAAACAAGCTTATGTGAAGATACATGATTTTACAAAGTCGGGTTAAACGAAGTTTCGAGCTACCACATTATAGATCGG
>JARYGA010034256.1:0-25363 GCA_030545235.1 Helianthus tuberosus | reverse complement strand
TAAAATGGGACGGTCTTTCGGTGGATATTCGCTAAGGTCGGTGGTCATTATTTTCCATTCCTCCAACTGTTGCGCTTCTTCTTGCTTCCTTTGCTTTTCGTCGGCTAGTTTTTTTTCATCTTTACCTTCTCGGTTTGCGTCTCGGTAAAGGTTTGGTTGAATGCTTTCAACTCGGCCACAATACCTTCCAACTTCGAACCACCACCACTTCCTGATGCGGCATTTGGTTGAACGGCATGTTGGGTTGTTGCTTTTGCATTGGGTTGAACGGGTATTGGTTTCGTTGGTTGAAAGCGTTGGGCATTTGTTGGTAACCCGCAAAAGAGTTGTCCATTACGGGTGTGTAGCCGGGTGACGAAAACGGGTGTGAACTTGAGTTGGGATTATTTGGGTTGTAGGGATTCATAATTTTTTTAAAGTTGGGAGAGGATTTTTTATAAAATTGGGGGAAAAGTGGAAGTATTTGGTAAAAAAAAAATAGGGTGAAAAGTGGTTTAATTTATAGTGGTGGGGTGCATTTTTTATTTTTTTTTAAATATTGAAAGTTACCGTTAGGGGAGGCCCACCAATTCAAAAAACTCGCTCCGTCTCCAACGTCTCTATCCCGACGGTGAAGCCGAGACGGGCCCCAAGGTGGCGGTGTGCGACGGCCCAAAACGGGAGGGACGGTCCGGGGACGAGCTCCATACCCCTTGGTCTTATTGCAATGGATGCCATCATTGACCTGTAGTTATTGCGCTAAGACCACCCGTAGTGGGGCGTTTTTTTTTTTAAATTGAAAAAAAGCGCTCAAAAACGCCCCCCCCCCCCCCCATTACATGGGACGTTTTTAAAAAAAATTTCAAAAATTTGAGTTTGGCGTTTTAATAATAACGCTTAATATCTCCAAGTGAGAATTGAATGTTGCCAATGGGAGTGTTTGCTTTTTCTTTTGCATGTGCCCAATGTTTGACTAGCAAATCACCAACTCTTTGCTTTTTTTTTTTAATGATTGGAAGGGCATTATTCCCACTACGCCACTTTTGCAATAACGCCCCATGCTGACTGGACTGCCACGTGTCGGATAATGCCCTATGGTGGGGGCATTATTTTTCTTAACCACTACACATGGTCTAATCGTCATTAACTATAAACTAATAAACTAAATTGCGCTAATCGTCATTAACTATAAATTAATAAACTAATAAAGCACTAACTACAATTATTTGTAGTGGTGAGTAAGAACATTAATAATTATAGTCGACATATTTTCCTTACATGGCTTTTTATATCTTTAATCTTCATCTCCATATTGCTTGTCCTTTTTGGTGGTTTTATTATATAAAGATAAAACAATAAATTGAAAGCAACTCTACCAATAATAAACTTTCATATGCGTCTAGTTGGATAAAGTTTGCTATAAACTAGAATTTATATGTTTTAACAATCTTTTTTAACAACAAAATAATCTTCTCCTAAAATACTTCTATGTCCAATCTTCTAGATTTGAATCTTGAAGAAAAAAACATAAATAACATCGAACATATCATTTGTTTCCAAAGATATTATTTTATTTCCAAGGATATTGTTTAAAATAAATTATATTGAATTTGATAGGATAAACAAACTATTTATTATTGTTTATAAGAGAATATATATGTAGAGTTAAGTTCACCTACAAACAGCCTATCGTATAAAACGTACAAATAACATGAAAAAGCATAAAAACGTGGTGACGTTTTCGTAATTATTTGCTCATAGGGTAATTATCAAAATTACTCTACGAATTATATTGTAGGATAATTTTGTAAAATGTTCTTGTAGGGTAATTTTGATCTTGTAGGGTAATTTTGTAGAATGTTCTTGTAAGGTAATTTTGAAACTTGTAGAGTAATTTTGATAAACTTATAGAGTAAGTATGATACTCTACAAGGTCAAAATTATCTTACAAGATCAAAATTACCATACAAGATCATTTGTATAGTAATTATGATACTCTACAAGATCAAAATTACCCTAAAAGATCAAAATTACTCTACAAGAAAATATTTTACAAAATTACCCTACACGATCAAAATTACTCTACAAGATCATTTGTTGGGTAATTTTGATAATTATTCTACGAGTAAATAATTACGAAAATATCACCGTGTTTTTTTTACCTTTTCACCATATTCGTACATTTTATATGATAAGGGTATTTATATTTGATCTTTTGTCTATATATGTAAATACTAGAATCAACTTATGTTGTAGCAAATTGATTCTGGGTGTGAATTTCCAACATGACTTGAAAACAATATGAATCTAACAATCATCTAGAATGAACTCGTGATCATGTTTAGCTTAATAAGTAAGATTAACTTAACGGGTTTATAGTTTGAGATTGAGATGTTAACTCATTTATTTTACTTTCTTAATTTGAGTTTTATGACATACTTAAAAGTAAATGACTATTATCTACCAAAGTTTAAAGTACATAAAAAACAAACATAAAGTTTTATATTGAACATAATTGTTTTATACACATGTATGTTTTAGTTAAAATTTCTTGATTTACAATATTAACATGAAAAAAAAAATAATGTTTATGTTAACGCTCGAATAAGTGCATATTGTTTAGGTTTACATGTCTTACTAATGGTTGGTTAGCACAGCTTATACAACCATTTCTAAGACCAAGGGGTGTGGGGATCGTCCCCTCCCGGCTTTGGGTCGTCCCCCTCGTCCCACACCGCCCCCACCCCCCTTGTCGCGTCGCAAACGACAAAAACAGGACGTTTGAGACGAGCTGAAATTTTCAAATGTGGGCCCCTTCACTTTTGTAAAAAAAAAAAAAAAAAAAACCCTACCCAATACCAGTATACCACTATATATTTAACCTTAACCACCATTTTTTACACACAACCTCAACTTTCTCTCTATTTTTATAAACCAATCTCCCTCAACCTTAAAAAAAATATCATGAGGAGGACCGTCACATCTTAGAAAAAATGAAGGAAAAAATAAAAAAAATTGAGTGCGTAGTGTAGTTTTTTTAATGTAACTTTAGTTTTTTTTTAATTGTGTTGTATTTTTTTTAATGTTTAGTTTTTTTTAAATGTAACTTTATGTTATTATTTAAATGTAACTTTTTATTTTTATTTACTTTGTTTTAATTATTTAAATGTAACTTTGGTAGTCCCCAATGTGATGGTCCTCCATCTATACTGACGTGACACCTATGTGACGGATAGTCGTCAAAGAGGCTACCCCAACCACACTTCTTGGCCTAATACTCTAATGGTATTTAATATTGATTATAGTCAACAGCAGTATCATATCCTAAAGTTATTTTCCACTTTATTTATGCCTTTTACTGTTTACAAATTGTATATAAAATTGTGATCGTCATCAATAACTTTCCTTGTTTTCCTTAGTGTGGAAACATTACACAAAGAGAGCAGGAAAATACTTTATTTTAGGGGTAACTTTATATAAATGTAATCAAGTTTGTAAAGTGTTTCAATTAAGTTACTAAAACTATTTTTGTCCCTCTAAAAACATTAAAGTTTGATGTAGTGTTTCAGTCTTGTGTAATTAGCAGATTTTCAGGTTACCTTGATGATGTGGCATATTAAAACCTTTTCTTTTAACTTCTAACATATATATTGATTACGTAAATGTGATTTGGCTTTCACTTTAATTATCTTCGAAAAAAAAAAATAGAAGAGAATTCATTTTTTATTTATTTAACTTTAAAAGACAGTAACTTTTGTTATTATTTAAAATCAAAATCTATTTATCCACACATCAAAATTTAATTCATCGTCATCATCCATTCCCATAACTCATTGCCATCTTCAATACTCTTTTCTGAAATTTTTAGGCACCACAAAAAAGTTTTAAGATTTAGAACCAAAAACTTTCAAGTTTCATTTCTAACTCATCGTAAAATTATCTATGACCGTAGAACCAGGAACATATAAACGTTGATCTTAGATCAAGTGAAAAAAAAAAATAAAAACAGTAACTAATCACAAATTCACACTCATATCAAACTGAAACTAAAGTAAAATATAGATGATTAGAAAACAGCAGTATCAAACAACCCAAATTCTGTGAAGAAAGGTTTCGGTCGACTGTGATTATTTGCATCACTGAATTTGATCGGCCAAGGGTTTTGTCGGTCTTATTTTTATGGAGATTGTTAAAATATAATCAATATTTTTACTAATTTTTTCATTGGAAATGCATGTAATTACAAAAAAGTATTATAAAATAAAAAGAAACTGTGACCTGACACATCATCAAGGTAACCTGGAAACTTGTAAAATACATAAGACTAGAACATATAATGAAACTTTAGTGACTTTAAAGAGACAAAAAAAAGTTAGAGTGGCTTTAGTAGAACGAAGAAGAAACTTGGTTGCTATTCTACGAAGTTTTCCCTTTATGTTATCAGAAAGATAATAATAATCTTTTATAATTTATAATATGGTTTATACATTCAAAATTAGATTATATTGGAAGAAAATACTTTATGTATAATTACAAGAAAAAAATATGCTGTAAAAGATGATTATAATGGAAGAAATTTATGAAACTTTGATAACGATTTTTGTTGTGATGGCTATAAATCTTCATAGGAACAAAATATATACGAGGAAGTCATAAGAGGGACATGAAGCTATTTTTTTTAAAACACGAAAATTTAGAGAGAAAGAAGGGGATCAAATACGAAAAAAAAAAGTATGGAGCAAAACATAACAGTAAATCTGACAATTTTATCTTAGACAAATGAGTGGCAAGGATGAAGGGTGTGAAAATCGTAAAAAATAGTAGAAAATCGAAAAAAGGGCAAAAAAGAAGAAAAAAAAACTATGATTTGTTAACCGTTTGATATTCATATTTTTTATGCACACTAGATTAGAATCTCGTATATTACACGGGTTTTTTGTGTATTACACGGGTTAAATAAATTAATATTTTTGTAAACAAATAGTTTTAAGTAGAGTAAATTACAAGTTTTGTCCTTTATGTATGTCCAAAATTGCAGGCGCTGCCCTTTGTCTTTAAAATTGATGAGTTTTGTCCTTAATGTTTGCAAATCTTGCACGTTATGTCCTTTAGGCCAAACCCAGTTAGATTTTTTGGTTAAATGAAGGCATGTGCATGGCACATGAGGGTAGGAATGTAATTTCACCTGACATTTGTCTTTTCCCCTTTATTTATAACAAGATCTGTCCTCATTCCTTTCATCTTTCTTGTTCTTCAAAATTAGGGTTCATAATCAGGTTCTTCAGACTTCAAAATTAGGGTTCTTCAGCAATCCAGGTTCTTCAAAATTAGGGTTCTTCAGACTTCAAAATTAGGGTTCATAATCACCATGGTCAACTGCCATTGTGGAAGGGAAGCTATTATACAAACTTCATGGACAAAGAAGAATCCTGGACGGCGTTTTTATTCTTGTCCTGTCCAGGTAATCTTTCATCATTTTCGAAATTAGGGTTCATCGATTAGAAAAGGTAATGTCTTTTGTGATTTTAATGTTTTGATTTGGTCAAATGTAGGGTTCAAATTGTCCATTTATTGGATGGTTCGATCAGCAAAGGTGCCAAAGGTGCATAGATATCATACCTGGATTGCTGAGGGCTAAGAACAACTTGGAATCGGAGAAGATGTAGCTGCAACAAGAGAACATGATTCTGGAAGAAGAAAACATTAAGCTGCAACAAGAGAACATGAAAGTTGAAGCAAAGTCAAGAAAATTGAAAAAGTATTTGGTTTTTTGTTGGATCTGTTTTGTGATGTATGTTCTGGCATTTTAGGCTGTTATACATGATGTGCAGTATGTGTAAAATGACAAGATCTAATTTTGAATGACAAGATCTAAGTTTGTGATGTATTTTATGCCTTTTGTAACCAAAACAAACAGATGCAAGCCAAACAGACGTGCCTTTTGTTATACATGATGTGCAGTTTGTTATATGTAACTTTGTGCACATGTAATTTGACAAGATCTAATTTTGACCAAAACAAAGTGCAGTTTATAACCAAAACAAACAGACCAAAACAAAGTGCAGCTTATAACTAAAACAAACAGACCAAAAGAAAGTGCAGTTTATAACCAAAACAAACAGATGGAAGCCAAACAGACCATAATGTAAACTGACCATAAACATGTGCAGTTTATAAGCAAAACAAAGTGACCACAACCTGACCAAAATGACCACTTTATAAACCAAAACAAACTGACCACAAACTGACCAAAATGACTAGTTTATAAACCATTCAAACCAAATCAAACCATTCAAAGTAAAACAATATGTAAAGACAAATAACTACTTACCATATTATAACCAAACCTGATTCATGTTCCAAATACTACCAACATTCCACAAACATCTAAATAGTAGCAACCTAAAAGACATAAAGAAGTTCACAAACATCTAAATAGTACCAACCAACATTTCCAAAAGACATAAAACAAGTTCAAAAGACATAAAAGAGGTTCAGTTTGCTGCTGCCTTTCTTTTCTTCCCTGCCTTGCCACTCTTCCCTGATTTGCCAGTGTTGACAGGTTCACCTTGACCCTTGCAAGTCCTGGAATTATGTCCAGTCTTCTTACACTTTGAACATGCTCCTTTAGTGTGCTTTTTGGACAGCCGTCCTGACTGGGTCATCTCTTCAAGCTCCACAGCAGATCTTTTCCTCAATTTCTTGGGTCTTCCAACCTGGGTGTGATGTTTTGGGGGTGTAATCGTTGTAGGAGCATGTACCCTTGTCCATAAAGTCCTACCATTGATAGGGTTCACCCTAAAAGAGTATACATGTTTCCACCTCTCCATTGTATGAACCGGATGTACCCAACTCTCCAAAGCACCCACCCTGCCACCATTAGCAGCTTTCTCCCAAAGTGCAGCCACAGCATGTCTGCATGGCTATGCACTTAGCCCTATACGCCTTCATTCTTGAAACTCCAACTGAATACCTCCTTTGAAACTGTTCTTGTACAGCCTTAACTGGTATTTCTGGGTTCTCTTCAATCTGCTCTAGCATCTCTTGTGACAGGAACTTTGAAGTACATGCATAATGCTTCCTGGTTGTAATACATGTGTGGTCAGTAATTAGGGTTTTGACAACCCATGTTTCGGCATTTTTTTTCTTTTGAAATCAACAAGACCCAAGGACATTGATATTGATGGGGGTTTGTCCTATTCCCCCTACCACCCACATTTATTTCAACTTTTTTCTGATTGGTCCCTGTGTCTTTACTCTTCTCAACTGAAACCCCCTTCCCCTTTTTTTTCTTACCTTTTCCCCCTTGTCTTCACTTTTATCCATCTCAACACTTTTTTCTTTACCTTTGGCTTGGCTGACATGCACCCCATTATCATCTAACTCAAAGTCAGGTTTTGAGCCTTGACACACTGCCCTAACCCTGCTGTGATCATCTTTGATAATCTTTATAATCCTTCTACTTTCAACAGCATGTTTTTTATCAGCTTTTTAGCTTGTTGCTTGCTGGCAAACACCTGCCCAAGGTAAAAGTTTACAATATTCTCATTTGATCTTCTTATTTGGTGCAGCAAATGTTTCCTGGTGCCTGTATGATTATCATTATATTTAGAACCACTGTTAAACTTGTCATTTTCTAATACATCCTCTTCCATGTGTTCATCAACATTCCTGTGTTCATTAATGTTGTCCTCAACTTCCATATCAACATTAGCCCTATAGTCACTCATGTCCACTTCATGATCACTCATAGTATTCTTTTCATCCACTATGTAATCACTATCATTATCACTCCTACCTTCACTTTCATCCCTATCCTCACTACCATCCCTATCATCAGTAACATCCCTATCCTCAATAACATCCATATCCTCAATAACATCCCTACCCTCAGTAACATCCCTACCCTCAGTAACATCCCTATCCTCACTAACATACCTACCCTCACTAACATCCCTATCCTCATTGACATTCACTTCAGTCTCAACAAATGCTGGACTAGCTGCCACCTTACTGCTGGATTCACCATAGTCAGTATTATGTCCAACATTTACATTTCCACTCATAGGATTAGGAACTATGGCATATGGTCCAATTTCATCTATTTCTTCAATGGTGATGCTAGGTCTAGTAGGTTTACTAGGTGAGCTAAACAGTTCCTTCATGTTTTTCAAGCCATGAGTGGTATATACATGGATCATCTTGTGCATTTCAACATACCTAGCCAAGTTGAGACAGTCTTGATCACTGGTTAAGTGTTCAAGACCATCATCTAGGGTCTTTTCAGGATTCAAAAACTGGTAATACATTGGGTTCAAGCTATTATACCCTAACTGATCAAGCATAAGATCGACTTCATGAATGGAAAACTTATCAATATCTATCAAGTCAATATAACTGATCTTGCCTCCTACATATGTGCGTCCAGGAGGTGATGTAAGCCTACCACCATGATGAATGCAAATGCTAAAGAAATTGGGAAAACCATCTGCAAATTTTCAACATTTATGTTATTAATCAACTGATGATCAACAAAAACCACAACATTATATCCTAAAATCGAAGCTAGGGTTTTCAACAAAAACCTTCTTCAGTCTGCGACATCGGATCTTGATCGTCGTTTTTTACAGGGTGCAAAACCCTAGAAATGAAAGATGAGGGATGATCAATGTGAAGCAGGTGAATGAATGAGGACAGTTCTTGTTATAATTAAGAGGGAAAGACAAATGTCAGGTGAAATTACATTCCTACCCTCATGTGCCCTGCACATGCCTTCATTTAACCAAAAAATCTAACTGGGTTTGGCCTAAAGGACATAACGTGCAAGATTTGCAAACATTAAGGACAAAACTCATCAATTTTAAAGACAAAGGGCAGCGCCTGCAATTTTGGACATACATAAAGGACAAAACTTGTAATTTACTCTTTTAAGTATGAAACCTCACAAGGATACTTTATGATACAGTTGACATAGTTGACACAGTAATTGCTTATCTTATTGATAATAAACAAATTACACAAATGTTGGAAACTCAAATTACAACATCTAATCAGACTAAGTTTAGCCCGATGTAACAACGCTTCCACCAGATCATACTGACCCAGGATATACATTTCTACCAGACTATTACAAATCTGGGATACACTATTCCAACACACTATTCCAAGCCCGTGATGACGAGCAACGGTCATGTGTCATCACCTGTGATACATGCTTAAAAAGACACGCCAGCTATTGCTGGTGAGTTCATAAATATACAGGAGTTATAAACCACATTATTTCACCATAACTTTGTACCCGCCATATCATCATAACCCAACGTCAACACGTGACACACCATCATACATTTATTGTCCCTACACCGACTAGTATAGTACCTGACAAATCTCACTACAACGGCACATATAAGGGACCACAAATATTATGAATGAATATGTTATGTATATGCGTACAACAGTCATGCATTAATATTACAGTTTGGGACAAACATGTTCACATATTAAAAGCATTCATAAAACTTACGTGTGTAACAGTTGCTAGCACAATAAAGTAACAATTGCTAATACAATCAAATAACATTTGTCAGCATAATCAAACAATATTTCTGGACCCTGATACAATATAAGCAATCTGAGGTTAGGTTATGGTACATCTAACTAATTATTATCATGGTTGGATATTGATTAACGTTGTCTTGTTTAAACAGTGGCACATCTTTTAAGGGGCAAGGGGGTGCACCCGCCCCACCAATATTTCAGTTAGTATTTTCTGATTTTTCGTCTGAATTTTTAAGTTTATTGACCAAAAAATTTATATATATTTTCGTATCGAGTTTAACAAAAAAATGTGAAGAATGGGGTTATTAGTATTTTTATAATTGTTTTTAAACTTGAAGTGAGTTTAAATATAGTTTGAAACTAGTTTTTATATAAATGAAACTTGAGGGTTCATATTTAGTTTTTTTATGTGTAAGAACGGGTATTTTGAATGAAGATTGTTTAGTTTTATTTGAAGCTATTATTATTTGACCCGACCCGAATCGAATAGCATACCCGAATATATAACCCGAAACATAACGATAGGAAAAAAAATTATTTAGGTCCCAAGACTTTTCGCCCGCGTGAAACTTTTGGTCAAGCTTCGCCACTATGTTTAAGCATGGTTGATCTGTCCATGCCTAACTAAGGCCAAGGTACCCAATACCCGGCCCTGACAATAACCCTAATACCTAAAAATAAGGGGTCTTCATCGGTTCGGTTTATGGTTTATTTGGTTTATTCGGTTCGGTTTATTCGGTTTTCAAAATTTTATACCCCAAACCAAAACCAAAGCAAACCAAATTAGGAATATGCAAACCGAACTAAACGAAACCAAACCAAATTCAACCAAATTTTACGAAATTGTACCTAAGTACTTTTTTTCCTAATTTAGATTTATGTCTGTGTTCCAACTTCTGAACATCAAATCAGTAACTAATTTAACCCTAACTATATATAAATAAAAGACATAGCAAAATAAGACAAACATATCATAAAATAGTCGTACACACAACCACAAAGTTAAAACTTCAAAACATAGATCGTAGAAACTATAAATAGTCAACAACTCTATTGACACAAAATATAAATAATTTTCAAACCATGGGGATACATATAGTTAGATATTAGACTTAGTATTTTGGGCTAATAAATTGTATTTAGTTTATTAAACATTATTATTTTTATTTAATAATTAATTAAATCGACGGTTTATTCGGTTATCCAAATAAACCAAATAAAAAAACATGGATCCAAAAACCGAACCAAAACCATATTCACAATTCGGTTTCGATTAGAAACCAAACCAAAAACCGAATTTGTTGTTCGGATCGGTTTATTCGATTATGGTTACGGTTTGGTTTACGGTTTTTATTTGGTTACGGTTTTTTCTAAACACCCCTAAAAATAATAACACTAATACTAATATTATTACTAATAATAATACTAATATATTAATTATTAATAATAAATAATAAATAACTAAACATAAACTTAAATGGAAACATACCTTAAAACTATCTACGACAAGTTGATCACTATTCCGGCTCTTATTCGTGCTCCAAAAATAACTACTAACTAGGATGTTTCCGTTAAAGAAAATTTATACTTTACAGTGATCTTTGAACTTTTATTTATAAGGAATGTAACCTGCTCAATTTCCTTGTTCTGTCGATGTGGGACAAAAACTCAAATTGTAAAATTGTCGGTGTAGAAAAAAGAACTCAAATTGTAAAAGTTTCGATGTGGGAGGAACGTACGCCAATATACTTTTATATTCATAAGTTTTGTTATATATTAAAATATTGAGTAAATTGTCATATTAGTCTCTGAGTATTGACCTAAAATGTCATTTTAGTCTAAATAATTTTTTTACTATCATTTTAGTCCAACAGAATAAACCATTTAGATTTTCCTGTAACTACAAACAAAAAACTTACATGTATTTAAAATTAAACTTTCTAGATGGATGAATGGATGGATTTTTTTTCTTATATAGCCTAAGACTAAAGGGTATGGTGAGGGGAGGATGGGCCGCCACGTAGACGGGTGTGAGGATGGGCCTAGAGGGGATGGATCAAGGGGGTGGGGGATGAACCCCTTTATATATATGTATGTATGTATATATAGGTGTGTGTGAGAGGTGGTCCAGGTGGAGGGGCGGCACAAGCGGCTTCATCTTGCTGGGCTTGCCAGACCAAGCACGTCGCCGGACCAAGGGGGATGGGGGGAATGGAGCGGCAGTATGGGGACGGGCCTATGCCGTGCCCCATACCCACTAGTTAAGCTAGTGGTGTTTCAATCAAGCTACATCTCGATATATGAGACTAGGCTTTAGCATATATATTCTTTAATTAACAAAACCTTTACTTAGTGGTGTTTCAACCAAGTTGCAGCTCAACATATATTTTTTTTTGAAAGGTGAACTTCATTAACAACACCGAACCCGCAAACCGGGACGACCGAAACAGACAACGCTTACATATTCACAAATTTACACCAATCCCCCCAATCATAATTACCTTTCTTAGCTCTATACTTGTACAAAAAAAAACTAACTATCCTGACTTCGCTGACTTCGCTAAACACCTCCTCAACGCTACTAATTTTACCGTTAAATCTCAAATTATTTCTAGCCTTCCACAAAACCCAACACGTAGCGATAACTATACCTTGAATAGCATTACGCTCCGCCGTCGTTTTACTCCCCATTTTGTGGATTTCGATTAAATCTCTGAAGGAGAAAACGAAAAACTTAGGAATTTTGCACCAAAAACTAATCTTCTCCCAAACTCCCAAAGCTAAAGGGCAAGCAGTGAAGATATGTGATACCGAATCAATGTCTTCGTTGCAATAGTAACATCCGTCGTCGATCATCACCATTCCCCTTTTTTCTAGCGCCTCAACCGTAGGGATCCGATCCAAGTCCGCACGCCACGCGAAGATGTTGCATTTTTTTGGAACCCATTTACACCAATCCATGACGAATCTGCTGCTGAAATCTCGATTCGAAACAATAAGATGTTTAACAGCCGCCACCGAAAACCCCTTAGCTCCATTTCCCAACCATTCCCACTTGTCCGACCCATTAGAGAGAGTGACCGACGCTACCGCAGCTCTTAATGAGAGCCATTCAGCCGTCTCCTCGGCAGAATCCGGGTCGTGCTTCCAGAGCCAAAGGCCGTCCCCTTCCAACCGATCACTCACGCTGCAAGATTTTACAACCTCAAGCGAGAAAAGAGCTGGAAATTTGTCTTTAAGCGGGACGTCGAGGAGCCACGGATCTAACCAAAATAAAATCTTATTGCCCCTACTTACCACTCCTTTAAGGAGACTCCGCATCGTGACGTTTCCGAACAATGGGCGCTTTAGGACCGAAACAATACTACTCCACACCCCACCGATAGCTTTCTTAACCGGAAGAAAATCCCAAGCCGAGTTGCCGAGATGGATAGCACTAACGACCTTGACCCACAGGCTATCTTGCTCATTTTTAAACCTCCATCCCCATTTAGCCAACAATGCTGTGTTGACATCTTTAAGGTGTTGGAGGCCAAGACCTCCCATTTTGACCGGAGAAGCAACCCTATCCCAGGCGACCCAATGAACCTTTTTAACCTTAGTATTACCTCCCCACAAAAATTTCCTGATGAGAGCTTCTAAGTCATGAATCACCTTCACTGGAGCACGATACAAGGAGAAATAATAACAGGGCAGGCTCTCAAGCACGGAGCGAATTAGAGTAACCTCTACCGCCCATCGAAAGGGTCGAAGCCTTCCAAAGCGAAAGTCTTTTCTCGAGGACATCAACTACCGGTCTCCAGCTCGAAATCCGGTTCATGTTCGAACCCACACTAAGCCCAAGAAAATTAAAGGGAACGAGCCTGGACCACAACCAATTAAGGCGGCCATCTCGTCAACTTCTCCAGATTGAACCCCCACCCCAACAACCTCGATTTGCCCAAATTAATCCTGAGGCCTGAACAAACATGAAAGCATTTCAGAATTCTAACCACATTTTGGATGTTTTCCGTAGACCACTCCCCCATAATAATCGCATCATCCGCATAAAAAAGGTGAGAGACTGTCGGGCCATCATTCGGAAGAGAGACTCCCTTGACAATTCCCAAACTACACGCGTTATTAATCATGCATGTTAGAGCTTCCATGGCTATGACAAAGAGGAAGGGAGATATCGAATCACCCTGACGCATTCCTTTGTGGCACTCAAATTCGAATGTCGGGGAGCCATTTACTAGGACCGAAGCCCTAGCCGACGACAACACACCCTTAATCCACAAACACCACTTGCTAGAGAAACCCATTTGGTCAAGAACATCCAGCACAAAATTACAGTTTATATTGTCGTACGCCTTCTGGAAGTCGATCTTGAGAAAGAAAACCTTTTAGTTAACTTTTCGGCTCCAGTTCTGAATTTCATTGATAATTAACGGGCCATCTAGAATGTATCGACCACTAATGAAAGCGGACTGAGAAGCCGATACAACTGAATCCAGCACTCTTTTAAGCCTGCACGCCAAAATCTTAGAAATAACCTTGTTAACGATACCCACCAAGCTGATCGGACGATAGTCACCTAAACCGATCGGGTCAATAACTTTGGGGATCAAAGCTATAAATGACGAACCACAACCCAAATTAATCTTCCCATTAGCGAAGAAATCAGCCATAACATTGTAAAAGTCTTCTTCGAAGTGCAACCAGAATCGCTTGATAAGCCGGAAGCTAATACCATCGGGACCCGGAGCACGATCGTCACTGCACTAAAAAACGGCACGTTTAATTTCATCCTTACTGAACCAAGCTTCAAGAAAGACCGCATCCGCTTCCGAAATCCTCTTTATATCGGCACATATGAGGTGAGGGCGGTTAACCCATTCTTCAATAAATCTCTCTCTAAAGAACCTGTACACCTCCTTCTTAATAAGCGTTGGTTTCGACACCCAAGAACCATTGACTTCCAACCCATGGATCGAGTTCGAGGCCTTCCTACAATTAACCATAGTGTGGAAGAATCTAGTATTTTCGTCCCCATCCTTAGCCCATTTAATCCTTGATCTTTGTCTCAGGTCGCTACTTTTCCGTTCTTCTACTTCCCTCAAAATTTTCTTACTTTCAATAAGAATCCATTCCTCCTCCACCGAGAGGTTCCGATCAGCCATGATTTCCTGAATACCCTCGAGATCAGACAATGCCGCCGTCACTTCTTCGGAACTTTTCATAAGCATATCGTCTCTCCAAGTCTTGATATCAGATCTGATAATACTTAGCTTTTTTATTAGGCGAACATCCGGCGGACCGGGAACTCCAGGATCCTTGTTTAACGCCGAAACAACTGTGTCACTAAAACCCGGTTTGTCGAACCAAGAGTCAAAAATCCGAAATGGTTTAGGGCCAAAGTTAACCAGATTCGACTTTAAAATAATTGCACAATGGTCAGACAAAAAAGACGAGACCGCTTCAACATCCGCTTCTGGCCAAGCATTAAAAAAACCATCATTAACAAGAAACCTGTCAAGCTTACTCTGTTTCCTACCGTCCGCGGAGGAGAATGTGAATTTAGATCCTCTCATATTATACTCGATGAGCCCTGAATCAAAAATGAACTTGTTGAAGTTTGACGCACATGTCAGTTTAAAGGTGCAGTTCTTCCTTTCTTCGCGAAACCTAACCGCGTTAAAATCGCCGGTAACCACACACAATCCGTCCCAAGCCGAGATCAAATGATACAATTCGTCCCACAGGGACTTTTTGGCCACAACACTCTGGGGGGCATACACGTTAAGAATGCAAAGAGCCTGACCACTTCCTGCCAGATGACCCGAGACTAGAAGATAATTTCTGTTTTTGACCGTACTTGACACGCGAAAGACAGATATATCCCAGACGCTTAGCAGACCCCCAGACAAACCAACCGAGTCGACCGCCTCAAACCCAAAATTTTTGTTTCCCCAAAATCTCTCTACCACCTCCGCCTTCACCGTGACTGATTTAGTCTCTTGAAAGGCCAAAAAACTAATACCATGTTTCGATTTCAAACACTTTACCCACCTCTGTTTCTCCAAACCCCCAATTCCACGAGCATTAAAGGATAAAAGATTCATAATTCAACTCCATTATTACCTGAAGAACCGAATATAATCCTGGCTTTCTCTATATTCTGGCCGAACTCGACACCCACTTGAGCTCCAATATCGATAACAGTATCAACCTCCTTCTCTGCATCAGGACAATGACTCTGAACTGCTTCAGTCAAATCCTGGTTCTGCTGGACCGAATGTGACGACTCACCCTCCTGGGATTCGGTCGACGGGGCTCTGGTATTAAGATCCAAGGGATTCACAAGGTTAGAGGTGAACCCCACAAAACCGAAACCTGGAGCAACATCATCCACCGAATGCCTTGATCTCTTTCTGGGTCTCAAGTCTTCCACAGATTTGCTAATAGAGGAATGGACTTAGGCTCTCACTGATCTTTGTCCCATAATAACCTTTCTTCTGGGCCGGCCCACCTTTTCCCCTTATCCACTTTTAAAACCCCCAACAACCTCCGGTCCCACCACTTTAGAGCCCAACCGAAGACCTTGGTCACCGAAAAGACAACTTTCTCTCTCCTGAGTATTATTGTTGGCACACGTTGCATGTTCCCCATGCACCGGACTTGGAACTGCATGGGAATTGGGGCAAAAGTTACCCGGAGGCTTCTCGGCTTCCCCGTTAATATCCGTCCCCTGATATTCCGCCTCGTCACCCTTGCCGGAGACCTGCATCCCGTCGGTCGGAGAAGACACCATGGACGGAGCCCCCTCCGATTCCGACTCGGAATCACGCCCGAAACAGTCCGGAATCCAATCAACGGGATCCTCTTCTACCCAAATCTTAAACGATCTATCCTTCCACTTCATGGTGACTTCTTCTTTAATCCTGCTCGAATGACCGACGAGAATCCCCACCCTAACCATTGACAAATCATGATCTTCCTCAAACGACTTCGGCACGAACAACACTTTACCGAACCGATCACCAACTTGTGACAGAACATCAAACTCGAGAAGATGCAAAGGAATACCACATAACTTTAACCAGGCAACCCTCTCGAGGGGGAGCGACTGACCAATCCACGTATCCAACTTAGTAAACCACAAGTTCCAAATCTCCTTCATATCCAAAAACCGATTTTTCGACTCTTCATCGTGGAACGAGATGAGCAGCGACAGTCCTCTAAGGTATTGAAAATTAGCAACAACCACATTAGCGATTCTCAGAAGCCTGTCAAAATCAACCAACGTTTCCAGACTCTTAGTTCTGCCCACTAGAGCCAGCCCATGCAAGTTTCTAAACGCCCCCGACCTGTCTGGCACTACAATAACCTTTTCATCAATCTTCTGATCCGCCACCTGCCTACCCAGGCTGCTTCCAACATTGGATGTTCCCACAACCTCTTTATAGCTTCTAACGTCCCTTACATTGAAGCTACCACCGTAAAAGTTCTGTCCGGCATGCCTGGGTTTTTGAGCCTTACTTTCCTTGTCTGCCGGACCACCCGAGTTTTCCACAGCGAACCTGGCCACGTTAAACTTAAGTTTGAAATCCCCCATCCTAACCCCTCCAAGCAACCTCAGCATCTCCTGGCTATCTCTGACTCCTGCAAATGAGACAAAACCGAACCTACTGCCCTGCTTATCTCTCTTCCTTGCAACGTACGTACCGGAAATAACCCCGAAACCTTCCAAGCTCCTCCTAAGCTCCCAAGGAGTACCACCTTCGGGAAGGTTAGTGACAAAATACTTGATGATGTTGTCGACCTGCTGCCCCTTGCCAGCCATGAGAACGATCGCGGACAGAAAACGGAGCGATCACTCCGACCAGACCACAACTCGAGGGAGTGTTAACGGAATTCAAATCAGTCTAGCTGAACCTATACTCGATAGTCGCGACCGATATCAGACCCGCTAAGCCAACCGGAGAAGGATTAGCCGAAGATACTCCAGACACGAAGAAACGGAAGGACACCCGACCCCAGAGGCGAATGGAAGCACCACCAGAATGGAGTTAGGATGAACGGTCAAGCCCGAAGACGACCCCACACGCTAACCGGATCCTGTAGAGTTCGTCGAGCCGCCGGCGGCCGGCAGAAGGGTTTTTAGAGAGAGGCAGAAGGGTTTTTTGCAGCTCAACATATGATACATACGATACAATTCTTATTTAACGATGATATAATGAAATTTTTCTGGCGCCATCAGTTCCGGATTTATTTTCATAAAAAGGAAAACGCATGTCATTTAATTAAAACTTAAAAGTAGATATTTGTTTTTTAATATGCAATGGTACCTTTTATGCTATTAACTTCCCTGTTCTCCTATGGTAAAAACCTACAAGATATCATGATTTAATTAGGTATGCTAACGACAATACTATGGAAAACCTTTTACTGCCGGTTGGGCCTACCAACGCCTTCGTCTCTGTGCATCTCAAACGAAGTAAATCAGAGCGGAAAAAAACAATCAGGCTGGTAAAGCAAGTCTTCGCGCATTGCAAAGAAAAGCACACCCATCCCTCGTGTGGCTCAAGGGAACAATTTTGACTTTCCTAGTGACTCGAGTCTTGGCACTGTAACACCCCAATAGCATAATACAACAACACGCGGCGGAAATATCGGGGAGTCACATTACAAATTGCTCACAATCACTGGTACTAAGTTGTTTCATAATTGTTAACTGATAGAAGGGTGAATAACCGTGTTTTAACATGTGTAAATATAAGGTTTTAAGTGTTTATTAGCATAAAACATGGTTACTTTCAGTGTGTTTCTATTTGTAGGTACCCAAAGCTTAACGGATGGATTTTAAAGCTAAACGGGAGGTTTTCGGGAAGATTTCTGAAGGTTAGAAGCTTACACACAAGTTGGGAGTTGAAAAATGCGAAAAATGGTAAGAAACCAGTAATTGGCGCAAGAAGAAACCACTTTGGAGCAACCTTGTGTCAGTTTTGACGCAATACAGATGCTAGTAAGTCAGGGGTGCAACCTTGTGCCACGGGGGGGGGGGGGGGGCAACCTTGCGCTGGCATCAGATAATCACGCGAAATTTCAGGATTTCACTTTATTTTAAGATATCTTCAACCCCAAACGAGATGGTCCCCAAGGACTAAAATTCAAGTTCTCAACATCAATTTTCATAAATCTTTCATGCAATCAAACATCCAAGAAAACCAAGAAGATCAAATCATGACTATGAGTGGCTAGATTCTTTTGTGACCACCTCCGGGGTGGATGGTTCATGTATGTGAAACTCAAACCTTGTTTATTTAGTTTTTTTGGATTGTTTTTCATAACTTGAAGAATACTTGTGGTTTAGTTTTGTTTAAAAGAATTGTGAGTGTTGCAATAATTCATCTTTTACCATTCGCATTCGGTTTTCTTGCATCGTGAGTAGTTTGGTTATTGTGTGGGTTCTTGGCACTTATGATTTGGACCATTTGGTAATTAAATTACATAAGTTATTATTAAAAACTTGTCTTTGATTATCAATCAAACTAAACCGTTAACAAGACCTTTTGGTATCTATCTAATTAAACAGGTTTGGGTGAATCATTGAACCGGAAATCCAGAGGGGGTTGCTTTTCTTTAAATTTGATAACTTTCTTAATTATACTCGATCAAAAATCTCAAAACACAATCAAAGAAATAGTTTTTCTTAGTTTTAGTTAATCTAGGTTTTTACAATCAACACTAACCACATATTCCCTGTGGAGACGACCCTAGTTACCCTTGCTAGTAAAGGTACTTAGGACCAAATTTTAAACTTGTTTTTGACCGACCTTTCGACATCGATCAAAATGGCGCCGCTGCCGGGGAATCGGTGCGCTTAGTGTTAGTTAGTTGTTTTTATTAAAAAATAAAAAAAAAACCTAAAAACTAGAAAAAACCAAAAATATTTCTTTTTGTTTGTCTTTTATTTGTTTTGTTCCGTACTACGCTTGGTTTCTTGTTTGTCTGTGTGTAGGTGATTCTTGTGTTCCATGCATACCAGGTTTTCAAAGAAATCATCACTGCTCTTATTTGATCCAGAAATCGAGAAGACTGCTCGACATAATCTCGTTCTTCTTCGTTCAGCGGTGAAAGCTAAAGCTCAGTCATCAACAGTTGCTCGAGATCTTGAACAAGTAGCACACGATATGGCTTATCAAGAGCCACAAATCCAAGATCCACACAACGAACCAATCTCACCCATTCCCGATCCACCAATTCCTCAAAACCAAAACCAAAATCAAAATCAAAACCCGCAATATAATCAAAACCAGAATCAGCCACCACCACAACCATTTCCACAATTTAACCCAAGCCCACAAAACCAACCGGCAAATCTAAATCTCCGACATGGGGAAATTATTCGTCACAACAAACCACAACATCAACACGGGTATGATGAGGGTTCCCAACACAGAGAGAAGGCAATGTTCATCTTGGCAATCCGGTTGGGAAGATGATGATTATCAAAACCAGTATGATGGGAGATATGCTAATTACAGATACGAAGAAGGGTATAACGTGAATCAAGGACACCCGGTACAACAACAGGTCAACCAAAGAAATCACATCCGCGCCCGATTCTACAAAATCAAGTTCAACATGGAGTCCCGCAGTTTAATGCAGGAAATCAAAGAGCTAATAATCGGTTTAGGGGCGAGCAAATACAGTTTATGGATGGTGTCCCACAAGTCGTTCAAGGGGCACCAATTCAAGGCATTGAAGGTCATTGTCGACCCGTTGTAGTACCAACTCATCAGCTATAGTTACAACGGTGGGGAACAATAATCGACCCTTCGAAATGAGGCCTCAATACTTAGGCCATTTGTTGGAATTTTATGGAAAAAGAACCAAAGAATCACACTTGCATATTGCAAGTTTTGATTCAATCTGCCAGACTATTGGAGGGTCAGGGTTTACAAAGGATGATGTGAAGCTAATGTTGTTTCAATTTACCCTGAAAGACAAGGCACACCAATGGTTCGCAACATTACCTCCGGAGAGTATCTACACTTGGCAAGAGATGCAACAAGTATTTTTGGAGGAGTATTATACTATGAATAGAACCAGTGAAGCTCGGGAGGCAACAAGAGCTTTCCAACAGCACTCAGGGGAGACCTTTCATGAGGCTTTCATACGGTTTAAGGAGTTGCTACGGAAAATGTCCACGTCATGGAATTCAGACATGGGAATTAATTAAGGCGTTTTATGATGGGCTACTTCCTGATGATGTAAGAGATCTTATCGCCATCGGTAATGGTACATTCCTCACAAACACCGAAGCTACAGATTGGGCATACTTGGAGAGACAAAGTGCCACTTCTAAGAGACAGGCACAATCAAGCAGGAGGGCAAGATCGAGTTCAGCGAAATCAATTGATTATGAAGCTGAGGAACGGGTTGAGAAGTTGAGGCATCAAAATCTACTTCTCGAACGTCAGGTTGCCTAAATGAATCTCGGAAAGGGGGGTGAAGTTAAAACCGCCAATACATTTTCGGTGTGTACTGAGTGTGGAGAGTTAGGGCACCAAGTTGGAGAATGTGCTGTACTAGGTGGTCAGAATGAAGAAGTGAATCAAATATATGGTGAATGAAAGCAATATGATATGAAATCGAATACATATCATCCAGGTTTGCGAAACCACCCCAATTTTAGTTATGGTAATTCTGCTAATCAGTTGAACCCCAATTTTCAGGTACCTAACCAAGGAGGTTAACAGTATTAGAATCGGCAAGGAAATTACTCGCAAGGAGGTTACCAGAATCGGGGCCAATACAATCAAGGGCCTCAAGCTACCAACCAACAGCAAAATCAAGGCAATTATCAAGGGAGTTGGAGGAATCAAGGTAACCAGCAGGGTAATTCGTCAGGTGGAGGCGACTCGAGTGATGCAAAGTTGGATGCAATCATGTCGTTCATGAAGGATATTCAGAAGGATAATGAGGTCAGAGACAAGACATCTGCAACAATGCAGAAGCAGTTGTGGCAATTAGCAGATGATATAGCCTAGTTGAGAAGAGACCTAGGAAAACTGCCTAGTACCACCACGGTCAACCCGCAACATCAAAGCAGTAGTTCAGCTACCAAGAATGCACGTGTAAACCATGTAAGTGTACTTCGTTCTGGTAAAGTGTATGATAATAAGGTTGGTACTCCACCATAATTTGTTGAGGGTGTGGTGGAGGATTAGGATGAAAATGAGGATAATGAGCTTGAGACTGAACCTGTAAGCCCTAAGAAGTCTAAAAAAACAACTTTTCAAGAATCTAACAGTAGGGTAATAGAGAATGACTTGTCCAAACCAAAGGAAAAGGGTGTGGAGGGTAATACCATCCCGTTTCCTAAGGCATTGGAAAATCCTGAAACAAAAACCGGCAAAACAGGAAAAAGGGGCCCACAACAGGAAGAAGTTTGGGAAAATTTTAGACAAGTAAAAATCAATATCCCCTTATTAGAAGCCATTAAACAGGTTCTGGCTTATGCTAAATATTTGAAGGATCTCTGCACCCAAAAACGACACAACAAATTTCCAAAGAAAATTGATTTAACAGAAAATGTTAGTGTCGTTTTGTCGGGTGCCCTACCTCCAAAACTCCGAGATCCAGGTGCTCCTTTGATTCCTATTCAAGTGGGTGAATTTAAGATGAGTCGTGCATTACTCGATTTGGGAGCAAGTGTTAGTATTTTACCAGGTAATTTATACGACCAATATGATTTCGGACCATTACAACAAGCCGACACCACCGTGGTGTTGGCCGATTTGACCTTAAAACTACCTCGGGGGATTGTGTATGACGTCATTGTCAAGGTTGAAGATTTTTACTATCCAGTTGATTTCTTGGTTTTAGACTATGTGTCAATTGACAAAACTAAACAACCTAATGTCATACTTGGTAGACCATTTTTAGCAACTGCAAATGCTTTAATAGATTGTAGAAACGGGACAGTTGACATGCCGTTCGATAATAGGAAGGTGCGTTTAAATGTCTTTTCTAATACATCTCATTCTCTGGTCAATGATGAATGCTTTTTGGCAGACATTATTGACGGGTGCCAACCTCATGTTAATGAGGAAAGCACCACAGAGACGTGTGCTATTTGTGACAGGGTTGATTTTGAGATGCATGAAGAGTTGGAAAAGCTGGAAAATGAGTTGGAGGTAATGGCTATAAAGGAACGAAAACCCACTTGGACCCACCAAGTAGAAAGTTTACCTGAACATATTGACACTCACCTTAAGCCATCATTGGAATCACCTCCTCAATTCGAACTGAAGGAGTTACCAAAGCCTTTGAAATATGCATTTGTGGGAGACAATGACACCCTTCCGGTGATCATTGCGTCTAATTTGACGGAAGCTCAGGAAAAAGGCGTTGATGGAAGTTCTCATTGAACATAGGGCGGCTATTGGATGGACAATCGCAGATTTGAAGGGAATTAGCCCCTCCATTATCATGCACAAGATCATCACTAAAGAAGGAGCCAAGCCAGCTAGGGATGCTTAAAGAAGATTGAACCCGAACATGCGGGAAGTAGTGAAGAATGAAGTTCTGAAGTGGCTAGATGCGGGAATCGTTTACCCCATCTCTAACAGTACTTGGGTAAGCCCGACTCAGACGGTACCAAAAAAGGCAGGAATTCAGATTATCAAAGGTGAATCAGGTGAAGAAATTGCCACTTGGCCGGTAACCGGGTGGCGTATTTGCATAGATTATAGGAAGTTGAATGCTGCAACTTTCAAAGATCACTTTCCGTTGCCTTTTGTTGATCAGTATGTAGAGAAACTCGCAGGTCAGAAGTTTTATTATTTTCTAGACGGATATTCGGGTTACAATCAAATAGCTATACATCCAAATGATCAACAAAAGACTACTTTTACATGTCCATATGGCACTTTCGCATTTAGGAGAATGCCATTTGGATTGTGTAATGCCCCGGCCACCTTCCAAAGGTGCATGATGAGTATCTTCTCAGATATAGTCGGGGAGTCTTTGGAGATTCTTATGGATGATTTTTCCATATTCGGAACATCATTTGAGTCATGTTTAGATCAATTAATAAGAGTTTTAAAATGATGTGTCGAAACGAATTTGGTACTAAGTTGGGAGAAGAGCCATTTTATGGTTCAAGAGAGAAATGTGTTGGGACACGTGATTTCAAGTAAGGGGATTGAGGTAGATCATGCTAAAATTAAAGTAATTTCATCTTTACCTCCACCAACTAATGTTAAAGGCGTTCGTTCCTTTCTAGGACACGCTGGGTTTTGTAGACGGTTCATTAAAGGATTTTCAGTTATCACCAAACTGCTATGTAACCTTCTTTTAAAAGATGCTCCATTTGTTTTTGATGAAAAATGTTTAAAAACGTTTAATACTTTAAAACAAAAATTAATTGAAGCCCTAATTTTACAATCACCGGACTGGTCTCTCCCATTTGAAATCATGTGTGATGCGAGTGACTATGCGGTTGGGGCAGTTTTGGGACAACGGGTTGACAAGAAACCCGTAGCTATTTATTATGCAAGCAAGACACTTTCAGATGCTCAGTTAAATTACACCACTAATGAGAAAGAGTTGCTTGCGGTTGTTTATGCGTTGGATAAGTTTAGATCCTGTCTTTGTGGTAGCAAGGTTATTATTTATTCTGATCATAGTGCTGTCAGGTACCTCATGGAAAAGAAGGATGCTAAACCAAGGTTGATTAGATGGATTTTATTATTGCAGGAGTTCGACCTTGAAATTCGTGATAAGAAGGGAAGTGAGAATGTGGTAGCGGACCACTTATCTCAAGTGATTCATGAAATTGATGAACCAGATGCCGACATTAAAGAAACGTTCCCAGATGAGCATTTATTAGCTATTTCAAAACGGAGTGAGATGCCCATGCAACCGATTTTAGTAGTTGATATCTTTGATGTATGGGGAATCGACTTCATGGGCCCATTCCCGAATTCGTTTGGCAATTTATACATCTTGGTGGTGGTAGATTATGTGTCTAAATGGATTGAAGCAATCGTCACCAAGACAAATGACCATAAGGTTGTATGCAAGTTTGTCCAAAGCAACATATTTTCACGATTTGGAATCCCTCGTGTGATCATAAGTGATGGGGGATCACATTTTAAAAACTTTTATTTTGGCAAACTTCTTAAACAATATGGCGTAGATCACCGAATTGCAACACCGTATCACCCACAAACGAGTGGGCAAGTTGAGGTATCGAATATGCAAACTAAAGAAATTTTACAGAAAACCGTACGAGCCAACCATAAGGATTGGTCCACTAAACTGGATGACGCCTTGTGGGCGTATCGTACGGCTTATAAAACGCCTATTGGTACCACACCTTATCGGTTGGTTTATGGAAAAGGATGTCATTTACCTGCTGAACTTACTCATCGTGCTTTATGGGCTATTAAACAAGTTAACATGAACTATGAGAATGCAGGTAACACAAGGAAGTTGGTGTTAAGCGAATCAGAAGAGTTAAGGGATGAAGCATACGAATGTGCATCGGCTTATAAGGACAAGACGAAAAAGGTGCACGATGCTAAGTTGCGACTGCAGAAGTTTGAGGTGGGTCAGAAAGTGTGGTTGTTCAATTCTATATTGAAGTTGTTTCCTAGGAAACTGAAAAGCAAATGGATGGGCCCGTATCTCATTACACGGGTTGGTAGTTATGGACACATCGAGATTGAAGACTTTGATGACCACCTGAGGCAAGTGGTGAATGGACATTGGTTGAAAACGTATAGGGACGCGAATGACATTAATGGACCAGAAAATCAGTCGGAGAGCT
>JARYGA010034255.1:0-31486 GCA_030545235.1 Helianthus tuberosus | reverse complement strand
CAATCACATTCACAGCCACTAGAACATGTCATGTCAACCACAATCTTGTTTCTAAACATTACATAAACAAAAAATTGGGGATAAAACATTTACAAAAAAAAAACATAAAGGGCGTAACAATTACCTTACCAAACAGATTATGAATCAGGCGAACGTTTTACGAACATGTGATTCGAGAAAAAAGGCAAAATAAATGAAGATTTAATGCAATGCAACAAGCATTATTATACAAAGATGTGATTCAAGAATCATGAACGTTGAACATGTGAGATTGAAAGGTTTACCTGGGAAATCGTATGGATTTTGGAAGGATGAATGATCAGATGATTGAAATTATGATTTGTGTTAGTAGGTTTAATCGCTTGCTGGAAGCAACGACCTATAGAATCACCGTTATGGAGCAATAAATTCTGTTATCACATGATAGCAATGTGGGATATGATTTTCTTCTGAAATAATTTTGCTATAGTATTGAAAACTTTGAACATTGCATTGTTAGTTAGGGGGTGATAGGGCTCCTCAAGTAGTCTATATTGTGGTGGGTTAGTTTAAGTCCCTCGTTTGGGCATGATCTGATATGTGCCGTGGCAATCTAGTCAGCAAAGCGATATTAGGCATGACGGGGCGCCCCGTGATAGAAGAACGAGCACGTGTTGTATGGCGTGGAACACCACCGCCGGTGGCAAACTTAACGCGTTGTCATAAATAAGCGTAATGGCCATGACGCATGAGAAACTTGATTTTGTGACCGTTGTTGTTTGAATATGAACATTGGGTTTGAACGTTGGGAGCCGTTTGGATTAAAAAAACTTAAACACACTATATATATATATATATATCACACATTCTACATAAATTTATACCACTTCACCCACACACAAAAATAAATATATATCACACATTCTACATATTTCACTTTCTTGGGTAAAAAATGGAATTTCCTACGGATTCGTTTCTGATGGACACCGATAGCGATAGCCAAACGTCTTCCGACAATGAGACACTTGAATTTTTCGAGAAGGTGTATAACGAACTTGAAGCAACTTCGACCCGGCCAAAGAAGAAAATGGTGGATCGTGATCGTATACATGCAAGCGAATTGTTAACGAAGGATTATTTTATGGAGAATCCGGTCCACAATGCCAAAACGTTTAGAGATCGGTTTCGTTTACCAAAAGATTTATTTTTAAAGATTGTTGGAGACATCGAAGCAAGCAAAGAATAGTTTCAAGAACGTTACAATGGGAGGGGCAAAAGAAGTTTCATGCCGATACAAAAATGCGCATCCGCCATTCGCCAACTAGTGACATGTAACCCTCCCGATCAATATGATGAATACTTAGCTATGTCGGACATAACTTCACGTGAATGTTTACAATTCTTTTGTAACCCGATCATTAAATTGTATGGTTATGAGTTTCTACGTAAACCAACGAGACACGACATTGCATGTATTTACGCCGCGTATGAGGCTAGATGGCATTTTCCAGGGATGCTCGGTAGCATCGATTGTACACATATCGAATGGAGAAATTGTCCAAGAGAGTTGCGAGGGGCGTATGTTAGGGGTGACGTCAAAAGACCAACCATCATACTCGAAGCAGTGACGTCGAATGATTTATGGTTTTGGCATTCATATTTTGGTGTTCCAGGTTCAAACAACGACATCAATGTTTTGTATACATCGTCCTTGTTTCAAAGCGTAACAGATGGTACCACACCTTTCTGTACATTTTTTGTTAACGGAAGATATTACAAACGAGGGTTTCTTCTTATGGATGGTATCTACCCATTATGGTCTGTTTTTGTGAAAGCTTCTTCATTTCCTGTCGAGGTTAAAGAAAAGACGTTCAAGAGATTGCAAGAATCGGCAAGAAAAGATGTTGAGAGGGCTTTTGGTGTTTTGAAGGGTTGATGGGGCATACTAAACCGACCGGTTCATATCCACTCCGAATCTTCCTAGAAACCCGGCTCCGGTCCATACATCATTATAACAAGGAGTTCTTAAGCACCCTCAAGTTCAGAAGGACCGAGCCAGATTTGTTCGATTCAGATGCTGTGGAATTCAGGTGTGGAGCGGAATGGTATAGCATCTCGGTCGCCCAATTCGGTATCAATCTTGGCCTATACACCGAAGAGGACGCGGCTGAGCCCGAGTTTACTAAATCTATTCGCGAGTTGCCCAACAATTTCCGCCAAGATGCATGGGCATTGATAGGAGACGACCACTATAACCTAAGCTCCACCAAAAGCACAAAAATTAGGGACCCGCTCTTCCGCTACATTTGCCAGGTCCTTAGTGGTTCTCTGTGCCAAAGGGATAATAGTGGCGGGGTGGTGAATCTACGAGAACTTACTGTCCTCTGTTTCTTCGTAACTCACCAACCTATCGAGGTCGCCCACATCTTGCTTCAAAACATGGCTGCCAACGCTACCGCGGACACCCGAACGCCGATTTTCTCTGGGGGTTGGATCGGAAAATTGTTCAAACATTTCATTCAACGAAAACTATCATCGTTCAACAGAGGTGTCGGTACTACCAAGGTTGATTCCGCAATATGCCATAGCATGAATCTCATCATTGATTGCCCCGACGGTACCATGCGCTTTAAGGACGCAAAGGGTCGTGATTGGAATCCCAACGACCCGGACATGATATTGGCAATCGAAGACATAGCGAACCTTCCTTGTCCCGGACAATTTCCGGGATCTTCATCCCAAGGAGGGGCTGATTTTCCTAACTTTAAAATTTTGTATAACATTATGCAGGAAACCCTCCAAGTCTCGAAGAATGCTTACAACTTAGGCCAAAGCTCAAGCACCCGGATCAGCGGATGGAACGCAACATTCACGCCATGCAAAAAGATATCACCTACATCCGGGATCATATGGTGATTCGAGACGATGAGGAGGAGGAGGACGATGGGCATAGGATGGATTCAGACTATGCAGCGGTGATGGATGGCGACGTGGGTATCAT
Source organism: Helianthus tuberosus (assembly GCA_030545235.1). Classification (NCBI taxonomy): domain Eukaryota; kingdom Viridiplantae; phylum Streptophyta; class Magnoliopsida; order Asterales; family Asteraceae; genus Helianthus; species Helianthus tuberosus. Next base: position 28,506 of record JARYGA010034255.1, on the reverse strand, counting down.
GCAGGTTAAATCTCTCACCTTTTGAACAATCTAAACATTTCCTTGGGTTGCATCCCCGTTAAGACAATTTACTTTCTGTTAGAATATTTTATTTTTGGCACTTTGTTTTATGTTTGTGATGATGTGGTGGTGGTTGAACTTTGAACACTCGTAATCTAGGTTTTATGATGGTTTTTGTATATTATGTTGTGTTGTGGTAGTATTGTAGAATGTAGGTACCATGGGAGGCTTGGATACACCAAGCATAGTTGTCCCTAAGCCCGGAAACAAGAGCTAAACCTGCATTTTTAACTGAAACAGATGAACAACACGGGGCGGTGTTCACTCAACACGCCCCCGTGCCCAGTCCACTGATGTCAAGAAGTTTTTCTCAAAACAGTGACACGGGCCATGCTCGCCGGCACGATCCCATGCTCACTCCACTGTAAGTTTTCTAAAAACCCAGTAACAGGCACTTTGAGCATGGGCCGTGTTCATCCAACACGCCCCCGTGTCCAGTGCCTAGTAACAGCGAAATTTTGTTATTTTCCGCACTTTTTACGCATTCAAATTAAATAAATCCTTTTTGGGACACATTATGGACAATGTGTAATTTAAGTGTGGGGGGAGGTTAAAACCTTGAATCAATTGTCCTAAAACAAGCCTTACACAAAGCTCGTTTTGAAAACCGCTAAAACATCCCAAACTTTTTCAAAAATCTTTATTTTCTTTCTTTTACTTATCTTAGTTTAGTTGGGTATAAAAGTTCTAAAAATGATGTTTTTATTAATTTACATCTAAAAACGTCATGATAAAAACAACCACTTAAGAAAATTATAAAATGGGTCAAACAAATCTTTATAAAAATTGACTTGTTTATATATAAGTTTTTACACTACAACCCTTTTTTTCCATAAAAAGTGAATTTTGAGCCTATAATGAGCATAAATACACATATATATTAATCGCTCAAATTTTCGTTTCATGTGTGATTTAGCCCATTTGATTCTTACAACTCTAGAACTTGCCAAAACAATACATCCCAAGTCCTTACCAACGCTAATCCAAGTAAGTAAATGACAGAGGCATTAGGACTAAACCCCGTTTTTATCCAGAAACTTTTATTTTTCCTTTGCTTTTCCCAAAAATACTCCCCATAGACAAACCATTTTGAGCCTTAAAACCTTTCGTTTCTTTAACCCGCAAAATTTTTGCAAAAATAACCAACTATCACCACAAAAATTCAACCTTTTTATTTTCACACTTTATTTTTCAGTAAAATATGGCTCTTTTGAAAATTACAAAATAAGTGACTTAGTTATCATTATTCAACCAAAAAAAAGAGAGAAGCTATATAGCTACTTAGAATAAAATAAGCAAAATCAATATTGCTTATAATTATGTAGTTTTAACTAAGTAACAACAAAATAAAAATTTTCAAAAGAAAAGCCGACATTTTACTATTTTAGCCACTTTCAAATAAAACTCACCTACCCGAGCCCTAGCCTACCCTTCAAAAGTCCTCACGATACCTACAAGGATTAAAAACATAAAAAAGGATGAGGTTTGATTACTTGTTAAGCCTATAGAAGGAGTAATTTCCAAAATTGGGTACGAGCATTCTCACTTATACATTTTCGGCCGAGTGTTGAGTGATTACTTGTGAGGTGTGTAAAAACAAGTATATAATCAAGAAAGAATTTTATAAAGGCATGCTATGTCCAAAAATAAATAATTTTTCTAAATTGTGTTGTAAATAAGTCATGACCAAACAAGAATGTTGTAACACCCCGTGTTTTGAAAATCAAAGTCAAAGTCAAAGTCAAGATTGAAGTCAAAGGAAGAAAAGATTGCTAATTGCGATCTGTCACTCCTTGCTCAACTACTGTTTTGACTTATTTGACTTGTAATCGAATCTATTTATTTAATTGCTTTAGTTGTATTATGTGGAGTACCTATTAATAATTGAGGTTCAATCGCATGTTTAATCGACTTATTGCATATCGCTAACGCATTCGCAACTCGAATTACGTGTTCTGGATATTGTTTTACGTGTGTGTGCTATTTATGTGTTACTTGTTCATGTTATGCTTAAGTTGAGATGTTAATCGCAATCGCAAATCTATCGCATAACAATCGAATCGCAAACGCTAAACGCAAGTTATTTATAGTGATTGTATGTTAGATATAGTAGTTATGTTATTTGGGTAACTAATGGGTAATATTATCGCATTGCTCTCTCGAATCGCATGACAACGCTTAACACGCGAATCAAAACGACAAAACTCATCGCGCCGAACACCAGGATCGAGTGGCCAACCGATCGAGTGGCCATCCGATCGGATTGCCATCCGATTAGATTGTCATCCGATCGAGTTGTCACCCGATCGGGCTGCCACCCGATCGGATTGCCACCTGATCGACCCGGCACTTCACTAACTTTCCTTTTTGGGAAACCCTATAAATACCCACCTGTCACATCATTTGCGATATGACAACTCCTTGTTCGACCAGCCGACCTCAAGCTCTCATTTCTCTCGATTTCTCTCGATTCTTGTAAGTACCCAACCTAAATCTTGTACTTCTATGATCTACACGCACTTCTTCATCATTTTCACCTTTGAATCTTAACTTTTAACCGTGAAATCATCGGATTTGAGGTGTTCTAGGGTGATGTCATCATGGAGTTCTTATGAACTTCAAAGTTTGGCTTCATTCCACCAAGAATAACTTAGATCTGAAGGATTTTCACATTAATAATCAATGTTTTCACACAGATCTACACAAATTCATGGTTGAAAGGATTGAAAGAAGGTTTTCCAACTTTCTTTTAACTCTTTTACACTCAATGCACTCAAAACCGATAGAATCAGACCTCGTACTGATCTTCAACTCTTTCTTAGTGATGGGTTAGTTCAAGATCCGAATTCTATCCGAGAGATACCTGATTCGGGTTTGAACATGAACAACCGTCTCGAACCATGAGCCGGTCAGACTAGGGTGGTTCCCGTTCGATCGGGTCACTTAGGTCGAAACGGGGTTTCCTTTGTTTAGACACGTTATCATACCGTCTCGTTCAAAACTGCAAAATCTTCAACGAAATCAAGTGTCAGGATGATCTGGACGTTGGGACAGATTGCCGTCCGATCGATTGCCATCCGATCGACCGACCATCCGATCGGGTTGCACTTGGTTCCACACTTAAACTTTGTTTCAAATTTTTCAAAGATCTGAACGTCGAACGGATTGCCGTCCGATCGGATTGCCGTCCGATCGGATTGCCATCCGATCGAGCGACCATCCGATCGTGTGACGGTTGGGACTTCGATACTTAACCATTTTTCAAAGATCATCAGTAACTAACGGATTGCCACCCGATCGGATAGCCATCCGATCGAGTGACCGTTCTGCTGTGAACTTGTTCTCAACTGAGAAGACTCGCCAATCGGATCGTAGTCCGATCGACCGACCTGAAGGGCAGAGATACTTCTCTATTTTTAAAATGCTACAATGAAAACTTCAAAGGACAAACCATCATACACAAACACATCCTTACCAAACGAGGTGTCAAACCAATTGAATGGCCATCCGATCGGATGCCCATCCGATTGACTGGCCATCCGATGCTTGGTACTCTTGCACCGTTTTACGCGCTACTCATCGTTTATGCTACCGTTAACTGTTCAGGCTAAGTTCTCTCAGCGCTCCCTTCAATCAAAGAGAGTGTTTACTTGTTAAACACAATCTGTGAGTATACTCGATCCCTTTTTACTTTATGCACTTTTGGTTGTTACATACGTTACTTATACTAAATCACATCGAACACACAATGCAAACACTATTTATACGCTGACCTCTAATACATGTTATACGTGACTCGATGAATGCCTGTTTGTTATGTTTACACATTGATTGCTGTCTACTTGCCTTAGCAACGATAGTACTATAGTTTGGACTCAGCACCTGTTTACTCAGGGGTTGTCAAGGACAATTACTTCACGTGTTCATAGTGGTGAACATGTGATGCGCACTCGCTACTCGCAGTCAACTCGCAGTCATTGGTATTGATAGGATCTTTGTCGATAACTTACATGCTTCACATTATACGTTGTACATTCTGGTTATGCGTAAACGATTTCGAACTCTATTATGTTATATCAAACTTGTATGCTCACCTTTACACTATGTGTATTGACCTCTATTTTAACGTATGTGACAGGTGTTTGAATGCTAGGATTGCCGTGCTTTACCTGCTTTTGTGGAAATCAAGTAGGATGGAGTCTAGAAACCAACGAACAATCTATTTATTTGAAATCTGAGTTGTCGGAACGGAACAATTTGTCTTTGATTTGTCTGTAATAACTATGCTACTTATTATGTCATGGTATGGGACGTGATGTTTAAATAATTGGTAATCGTAGTTGTTGTGGAAACTCTTGGACAATCTGTTTCGCTCAGTGCCATGCCCTGATGTTTCCATCATCGGTTGGGGTGTGACAGATTGGTATCAAAGCCATAACTATAGGGAATTAGGCAAGACTCGACCTAGTCCGGGTCGACGTCTTAGAAACGACCTAGTCTATAGTCTAAGTACCAACAGACCGACTTGTGCATGCCTAGTAGGGGTTCTGTACGAGCTTACTCGCTATTTCTCGCTCGAACTCGCTGTACATTACACACTTGCACGAACATCGCATACTACAGTCCGCGCAAGATCAGCCTTTCCTAAGGCTGATTACACACATAAACAAATGATCTGGTTAAGATTAGGTGCGAAAACCGTAAACTCTCGACCAGATTACTCGTTCAAATTGCTATTTTTACTATAAAACAAGAGAATTTGCGTTGAAATAGGAGTGAGATCCATACTTCGACGCATATCTCCTTATCTATCTCGTGATTTCATCACACAAGCAGGAACGTAGTCGCTAAGTTAGGGGTGAAACCTGAACCTTGATGACTCGTTCTACTCTCTCAATGTGGTTTTACAAAACTCTCACCAAAGTCTCGACGGATTCCAACGACTTGTGTCACACTGTAACTGGAAGGATGCATGCCAATCGCTCAAATCGAAGCGAGAGCACAGTCCCGAAGGCCAAAGTGTGTATACAAGGTCCTTGTGAATAGTCGAATCACTTTGGATATTCAACGTCTATCTAGCCGAGACAGTCTATCCTCAAATTTTATGTGCTTCGATTCTGGATTTGCTACCGCCAACTATGGATTTGGTTATTTACTCGTTTTCGCTCTTCGCTTGGATCGACACGCACTACACATCTACCTCAATACGCTAACAAATCGCTGGTCATTATCCGCAATCGCTGCTCGATACTCGCAATCGCTGTATTTAATCGCTATACGTGCTGTGAAGGATAGAGAATACGTGCAACATATAGTATGGTTTCTGTGTTCTGACTGCCTTATGTGCTTCTGTGCCTTACGTGCCTACGTGTTTTCTGTGCCCTACGTGATTATGTGCTTACGTGTTTATGTGCTTATATGAATGAATGTGTTCCTGAGCTTTATGGTGAATCGCTAGACTATACTAGGAATAATCGAATAGTGTTTTGAATCCTATGGCACTGTCCGTTGCAGACAATGTCGTCATCTGGATCCCTACACTCACGAGCTGCTAGGCATAAGCACGCCGACAAGCGACTTGCTACTCTCGTCGCCAACCAAATAGCTAAAGTCATTCCCCAGATCGTGAGTGAACAAAACGAAAATGCAAGCAAGTCTTCTGAAGAGTCCAGGACCGAACCTCCCAAAGCTGCTTTCAGCTTCAAACAGTTCAAAGCCTGCGGACCGAAAGAGTTTACTGGTGAAGATGGTCCTACGGCCATGTTCCAATGGTTTGATTTTATCGAAGTAACCCTGCACCAGAGTGGCTGTCCTGATGATCTCCGTACTCTCAATGCAACTGGCGTCTTCCAGTCCCGCGCTTTAGACTGGTGGACGGCCGAGAGAAACAAACGTGGAAATGATGCAGCTTACGGGCTATCATGGGATGAGTTGAAGGACGTGATGATGCAAGAGTTCTGCCCTCCCCATGAGCGCCAAAAGTTGGAGGATGAATATTGGCACATTATGCAGAAAGATGGTGACAACACTGGTTTGACTGTGCGCTTCAAGCAGTTGTGTATAATCTGTCCGGACCAAGTCAAAACGCCTGAAATCACCATCAAGAAGTATATCCATGCACTTCCGGATTGCGTGGCTGATTTCGTTCAAGCAGTAAAGACGATTGAAGAAACTTACTTGCTCGCTGCTGAGATCAACGACAAGCGAGTCAAGTCTGGTGTCTGGGATAAAGCTCCCAAGAATCTGCATCAAGTTACCACTGCTGCAACCGCTGAAACCGCCGCCACTCCTCAGTCATCCAAGCTCTTAAGACGCAAGAGAAAGAACAACAGCAGTTCCAGCAACAAGAACTGCGCTGTAACCAATGCTGCCCCGCTCCAATCAGTTCCAGCTCCTCAGCAGCATCAACCCCGCCAAGTAGCAGCCCCGGTTACCAACGCACCACCGGCAAAGCGTGCGTATACTGGTCCTTATCCGGTTTGCCCTACTTGTACCTGTCACCACCCAGTGGGAATCGCCTGCAGATACTGTGCGCATTGCAACATGTACGGCCATTTCACCGCCAACTGTGGTACAGGTCCAAATCAAAACCCTGCTCCAACCCAAGGTCAAGCTCCTACTCATCAAACTCTCCTTGCTGCTCCTCAAGGCCATCAAGCGGCTCAAGCACCCGCGGTCAATGCTAGAGCTTGCTATGCGTGTGGTGATCCCAACCACTTCTCCAACATATGCCTGAACTGAGTGGTCAAGTAAGAGCCACAACAGCAGCAGCCCCAGCAACAGCAACAACAACCAGCAGCCCGAGGACGTGCATTCAACATTAACGCTCGCCAGGCTCAAGCCGATAACAATATGGTCAATGGTACGTTCCTTGTGAATGGTATATATGCTACGTGTTTATTTGATACTGGAGCAGATAACTGTTTTATATCGTTTGAATTCGAGAAGCTCCTCAATCGTAAGCGCGCTCATCTCCCCTCGATGTTCGATGTTGAAGTTGCCACCGGAAGAACCATCGTTGTCAATTCTGTTCTTCGTGATTGTACTCTCGAGCTCAACAATCACATCTTTCCAATCGATCTTATTCTGATGCAGCTCGGTAGTTTTGACGTCATAGTAGACATGGACTTTCTTCGTGAAAACCATGCTGAAGTTGTTTGCTTCGATAAGATGATTCGATTCTTGCTCGCTAATGGTGATCAATTGTGTGTTTACGGCGAAGTCGCGTCGAAGAAACTCCAACTCATGTCGTGTGTCCAGGCTAGCAAGTATCTCCCCAAGGAATACCAAGCTTTCTTGGCGCACATTGTAGTAGCGGAGAAAAAGGAAGTTAAGGTGGTAAACCAGGTACCTGCTGTTTTTGAATTTCCTAACGTTTTCCCTGACTATCTTCCGGGACTGCCACCCGCTCGTGATATCGATTTCTGAATCGACCTCATTCCTGGAGCCAACCATGTTGCTAAAGCGCCGTGTCGTCTCGCTCCTTCTGAAATGCGCGAACTCTCAAGTCAGCTCCAGGAACTTATTGACAAAGGCTTTATTCGCCCTAGCACCTCTCCATGGGGCGCGCCGGTCCTTTTCGTCAAAAAGAAGGATGGGTTGTTCAGGATGTGCATCGACTATAGGGAGTTGAATAAGTTGACAATCAAGAATCTCCATCCCTTGCCTCGAATCGATGATTTGTTTGATCAGCTACAAGGTGCTACGTGTTTTTCTAAGATCGATCTACGCTCAGGCTATCATCAATTACGCATTCAAGAGGAGGATATACCCAAAACCACTTTTCAAAACCCGTTATGGTCATTACGAGTTCGTTGTCATGCCTTTTGGTTTGACCTACGCTCCTGTAGTCTTCATGGATTTAATGAATCGAGTGTTCAAACCCTTCCTTGATCGCTTCGTGATCGTATTCATCGACGATATCCTGATCTATTCCAAATCAAAAGCCGAACACTCGCAGCATCTACGTTTGGTTCTTGAGTTATTCCAGGGAAACCGTCTCTATGCCAAGTTCTCCAAGTGTGAATTTTGGCTGGAGGAGGTCCAATTCTTGAGTCACATTGTCAATAGTCAAGGTATCCACGTTGACCCTACGAAGATCGAAGCTGTTAAGAGTTGGGTAACACCCAAGAATCCTTCTGAAGTCCGTTCTTTTCTCAGACTGGCAGGCTATTATCGCCGCTTTATCGAAGGATTTTCCAAAATCGCCGTACCGCTTACCTCTCTGACGCATAAGGATAAACCTTTTGTTTGGGGAACCAAACAGGAGGAAGCCTTTCAATCTCTCAAGACTATGCTTTGCAATGCTCCCGTGCTCTCACTGCCCGACGGAAACGACAACTTCGTAGTTTACTGCGATGCCTCGAGCCTTGGTCTTGGCTATGTTCTGATGCAGCGAGACAAGGTTATTGCGTACGCTTCTCGATAGCTCAAGATCCACGAGAAGAACTACACCACACACGCCCTCGAGCTTGGCCCAGTTGTTTTTACGTTAAAGATTTGGCGACACTACCTTTATGGTACCAAGTGTACGATCTTCACCGATCATAGGAGCCTACAACATATCTTTGACTAGAAGGAACTGAATATGCGTCAACGCCGGTGGGTAGAACTGCCCAAAAATTACGACTGTGAGATTCGTTACCACCCAGGCAAAGCAAACGTCGTTGCCGAAGCACTCAGTCGACGAAGTTACTTGCTTAGCGTTCGTAATTCCCAAGCCCAGTTTAATCTCGAAGCTCTTATCCGTGACGCGCAGCATGCTTGTTTTATCGAGCGAACTTAGAAGAAGGAAAGAATTCTAAACGATGGCGCCCAACTTGAGAATAAGTCGAATGGTATCTTTCATTACTTGGACCGAATTTGGATTCCCAAGCGTACGAACTTGCGACAACTTTTGATGGACGAAGCCCACAAATCTCGATATTCTATTCATCCCGGTGCGGACAAGATGTACCAGGACATGCGCTACAAGTACTGGTGGCCGGGCATGAAAAAGGATATCGCAATCTATGTTTCGAAATGCCTGACCTGTTCCAAGGTCAAGGCTGAGCATCCAAGACCCTCTGGCTTACTCGTTCAACCCGAGATCCCGATGTGGAAATGGGAGAGTATAGCCATGGACTTCATAACGAAACCTCCGCGTACTCAATCTGGGCATGATAGCATTTGGGTTGTGGTTGACCGTCTGACCAAGTCAGCTCACTTCCTACCGATACGAGAAGACTATAAGGTAGAAAGATTAGCCCGGATCTACACCAATGAGATCATTAGTCGACATGGGACGCCTCGTGAAAACATCTCTGACCGCGATGGTCGGTTTACCTCACGTTTTTGGGAAACATTTCAATCTGCTCTCGGTACTACTCTTAATCTAAGTACCGCTTTCCATCCCCAAACCGACGTTCATACTGAAAGAATGATTCGTACCCTTGAAGACATGCTCCGTTCGTGTGTCATAGATTTCGGTGGTAATTGGGACGCGTACTTACCTTTGGTCAAATTCTCGTACAATAACAGTTATCATTCTAGCATACAAATGGCACCATTTGAGGCTTTATACGGAAGAAAATGTCGGTCGCCTATTGTGTGGCACGAGATCGGAGACGCGCAAATTACCGGTCCCGAGCTGTTGCAAGAAACGACTGACAAAATCCTCCAAATTCAAGACAATCTATTGAAAGCTCGGAGCCGACAGAAAAGTTAAGCTGATCGACGCCGCAAGCCCCTTGAATTTGACGTTGGCGATTACGTACTCCTAAAGGTTGCACCTTGGAAGGGGGTGATCAGATTCGACAAGAAAGGAAAGCTCGCGCCTCGATATGTTGGACCCTTTAAGATTCTAGAAAGGATTGGAAAAGTGGCCAACAGACTCGAACTACCAGAGGAACTGAGTAACGTCCACCCGAGTTTCCACGTTTCGAACCTCAGAAAGTGCTTGGCCGACCAGGAATTACATGTCCCTCTTGAGGACTTACAAGTGGATGAAACATTACACTTCGTGGAAAAGTCTGCCGAGATCATGGGACGAGAAACCAAGGTACTCAGAAGCTCACGCATTCCCATTGTGAAGATTCGCTGGGAAGGCAAACGAGGCGCCGAGTTCACCTGGGAACTCGAAAGTGGCATGAAGGCGAAGTACCCGCAGTTGTTTGTTACGGCTAAAGCCTAATTTCGGGACGAAATTCCCTTAAGTAGGGGAGGCTGTAACACCCCGTATTTCAAAAGTCAAAGCCAAAGTCAAGATTGAAGTCAAAGGAAAAAAAGATTGCTAATTGCGATCTGTCACTCCTTGCTCAACTACTGTTTTGACTTGTAGTTGTATTATGTGGAGTACCTATTAATAATCGAGGTTTAATCACATGTTTAATCGACTTATTGCATATGGTTGATGCATTCGCAACTCGAATTACGTGTTATGGATATTGTTTTACGTGTGTGTGCTATTTATGTGTTACTTGTGCATGTTATGTTTACGTTGAGATGTTAATCGCAATCGCAAATCTATCGCATCTCAATCGAATCGCAAACGCTAAACGCAAGATAATTATAGTGATTATATGTTAGATTAGAGTGTTGAGCGTTGCGATTTGATTCGAGAGAGCGATGCGATAGTATTACCCATTAGTTACTCAAATAACATAACTACTATATCTAACATATAATCACTATAATTATCTTGCGTTTAGCGTTTGCAATTCGATTGAGATGCGATAGATGGTGATTGCGATTAACACCTCAACATAAACATAACATTCACAAGTAACACATAAATAGCACACACACGTAAATCAATATCCAGAACACTCGAGTTGCGAATGCGATAGCGATAAGCGATAAATCGATCAAACATGCGATTAAATAGTGATTAAACCTCAATTATTAATAGATACTCCACATAATACAACTAAAGCGGTTAAATAAATAGATTCGATTACAAGTCAAAGAAGTCAAACAGTAGTTGAGCAAGGAGTGATAGATCGCAATTAGCAATCTTTTCTTCCTTTGACTTCAATCTTGACTTTGACTTTTGAAGCACGGGGTGTTACAGCCTCCCCTACTTAAGGGAATTTCGTCCCGAAATTAGGCTTCAGCCGTAACAAACAACTGCGGGTACTTCGCCTTCATGTCGCTTTCGAGTTCCTAGTTGAACTCGGCGCCTCGTTTGCCTTCCCAGCGAATCTTCACAATGGGAATGCTTGAGCGTCTGAGCACAACCCAAATGCTATCATGACCAGATTGAGTACGCGGAAGTTTCGTTATGAAGTCCATAGCTATACTCTCCCATTTCCACATCGGGATCTCGGGTTGAACGAGCAAGCCAGAGGGTCTTTGATGCTCATCCTTGACCTTAGAACAGGTGAGGCACTTCGAAACATAGATTGCGATATCCTTCTTCATGCCCGACCACCAGTATTTGTAGCGCATGTCCAGGTACATCTTGTCGGCACCGGGATGAATGGAAAATCGAGATTTGTGGGCTTCTTCCATCAGAAGTTGTCGCAAGTTTTTAATCTTTGGGAATCCAAATTCGATCCAAGTAATAAAAGATACCATTCGATTTATTCTCGAGTTGGGCGCCATCGTTTAGAATTCTTTCCTTCTTCAAAGTTCGCTCGATAAAACAAGCATGCTGCGCGTCACGGATAGAAGCTTCGAGGTTAAATTGGGCTTGAGAATTACGAACGCTAAGCAAATAGCTTCGTCGACTGAGGGCATCGACGACGACGTTTGCTTTGCTTGGATGGTAGCGAATCTCACAATCGTAATCGTTGAGGAGTTCTACCCACCAGCGCTGATGCATATTCAGTTCTCTTTGGTCAAAGATGTGTTGTAGGCTCCTATGATCGGTGAAGATCATACACTTGTACCATAAAGGTAGTGTCGCCAAATCTTTAACTCAAAAACAACTAGGCCAAGCTCGAGGTCGTGTGAGGTGTAGTTCTTCTCGTGGATTTTGAGCTGTCGAGAAGCGTACGCGATAACCCTATCTCGTTGCATGAGAACACAACTAAGACCAAGGTTCGAGGCATCACAGTAGACTACGAAGTTGTCGTTTCCGTCAGGTAATGAGAGCACGGGAGCATTGCAAAGCATAGTCTTGAGGGTTTGAAAGGCTTCCTCCTGTTTAGTTCCCCAAACAAAAGGTTTATCCTTATGCGTAAGAGAGGCTAACGGCACGGCGATCTTGGAGAAACCTTCGATAAAATGGCGGTAATAGCCTGCCAGTCCAAGAAAAGAGCGGACTTCAGACGGATTCTTGGGTGTAACCCAACTCTTAACAGCTTCGATCTTCGCAGGGTCAACGTGGATACCTTGACTATTGACAATGTGACCCAAGAATTGGACCTCCTCCAGGCAAAATTCGCTCTTGAAGAACTTGGCATAGAGACGGTTTCCCTGGAGTAACTCAAGAACCAAACGTAGATGCTGCGAGTGTTCGGCCTTTGATTTGGAATATATCAGGATATCGTCGATAAATACGATTACGAAGCGATCAAAGAAGGGTTTGCACACTCGTTTCATCAAGTCCATGAAGACTGCAGGAGCGTTGGTCAAACCAAAAGGCATGACAATGAACTCGTAATGACCGTAGCGGGTTCGAAAAGCAGTTTTGGGTATATCCTCCTCTTGGATGCGTAATTAATGGTAGCCTGAACGTAGATCGATCTTGGAAAAACACGTAGAACCTTGTAGCTGATCAAACAAATCATCGATTCGAGGCAAGGGATAGCGATTCTTGATTGTCAACTTATTCAACTCCCTATAGTCGATAGACATCCTGAACGATCCATCCTTCTTTTTGACGAAAAGGACAGGCGCGCCCCATGGAGAGGTGCTAGGGCGAATAAAGCCTTTATCAAGAAGTTCCTAAAGCTGACTTGAGAGTTCGCGCATTTCAGAAGGAGCGAGACGATAAGGCGCTTTCGCAACGGGGTTGGCTCCAGGAATGAGGTCGATTCGGAAATCGATATCACGAGCGGGTGGTAAACCCGGTAGATCATCAGGGAAAACGTTCGGAAATTCACGAACAACGGGGACCTGGTCCACCTCCTTAACTTCCTTTTTCTCTGCTACTACAATGTGCGTCAGGAAAGCTTGGTATTCCTTGCGGAGATACCTGCTAGCCTGAACATACGACATGAGTTGGAGTTTCTTCGACGCAACTTCACCGTAAACACATAATTGATCACCATTAGCGAGCGAGAATCGAATCATCGTGTCGAAACAAACAACTTCAGCATGGTTTTCACGAAGAAAGTCCATGCCTACTATGACGTCAAAACTTCTGAGCTGCATCGGAATAAGATCGATGGGGAAAACATGATTGTTGAGTTCGAGAGTACAATCACGAAAAACAGAATTGACAACGACGGTTCTTTTGGTGGCAACTTCAACATCGAACGTCGAGGGGAGATGGGCGCGCTTACGATTGAGGAGCTTCTCGAATTCAAACGATACAAAACAGTTATCTGCTCCAGTATCAAATAAACACGTAGCATATATACCATTCACAAGGAACGTACCATTGACCACATTGTTATCGGCTTGGGCTTGGCGGGTGTTAATGTTGAATGCACGTCCGCGTGCTGCTGGTTGTTGCTACTGCTGCTGAGGCTGCTGCTGGGGATGCTGCTGTTGTGCCTCTTGCTTGACCACTCGGTTCGGACACATGTTGGTGAAGTGGTTGGGATCACCACATGCATAGCAAGCTCTAGCATTGATCGCGGGTGCCTGAGCCGCTTGATGGCTTTGAGGAGCAGCAAGGAGACCTTGATGAGCAGAAGCTTGACCTTGGGTTGGACCATGGTTTTAACGTGGACCTGTACGACAGTTGGTGGTGAAATGGCCGTACATGTTGCAATGAGCGCAGTATCTACAAGCGATCACCACTGGATGATGATAAGTACAAGTAGGGCAAATCGGATGAGGACCACTATACGCAAGCTTTGCTGGCGGTGCGTTGGTAACCGGGGCCACTACTTGGCGGTGTTGTTGTTGCTGAGGGGCTGGAACAGCTTGAAGTGGGGCAGCAGTGGTTATAGCACAGTTCTTGTTGTTGGAAGTGCTGTTGTTCTTTCTCTTGCGTCTTGAGAGCTTGGATGACTGAGGAGCGGTGACAGTTTCAGCGGTTGAAGCAGTAGTAGCTTGATGCAGATTCTTGGGAGCTTTATCTCTGACACCAGACTTGACTCGCTTGTCGTTGATCTCAGCAGCGAGCAAGTAGGTTTCTTCAATTGTCGTCGTCTTTGCTGCTTGGATGAAATCAGCCACGCAATCCGGAAGAGCACGGATATACTTTTTGATGGCGATTTCGGACGTCTTAACTTGATCCAGACAGATTATACTCAACTGCTTGAAGCGCGCAGTCAATCCAGCATTGTCACCATCCTTCTGCTTTATGTGCCAGAATTCATCCTCCAACTTTTGGCGCTCATGGGGAGGGCAGAACTCTTCCATCATTACGTCCTTCAATTCATCCCATGATAGCCCGTAAGCTGCATCATTTCCCTGTTTGTTTCTCTCGGCCATCCACCAGTCTAAAGCGCGAGACTGGAAGACGCCAGTTGCGTTGAGAGTACGGAGATTGTCAGGAAAGCCACTCTGACGCAGGGTGACCTCGATAGAATCAAACCATTGGAACATGGCCGTAGGACCATCTTCACCAGTAAACGCTTTCGGTCCATAGGCTTTGAACTGCTTGAAGCTAAAAGCAGCCTTGGGAGTATCGGTCCTGGATTCTTCAGAAGATTTGCTCACGTTCTCGTATAGTTCACTGACGATCTAATGAACAACCTTCGCCATATCTGCCTGTTTCGGCGGGTGGCTTGGGTAGCGCGAGATCCGGATGACGACATTGTCTGCAACAGACATCGTCACAGGACTCAACATAAATTTCGATTATTCCTAGTATAGTCTAGCAATTTACCATAAAGCTTAGGAACACGTATCCATATAACCACATAATCACATAAGCACATACACACATAAGCACATAATCACGTAGAGCACAGAAACACGTAAGCACGTAAGGCCCAAAAGCATATGAGGCAGTCAGAATACAAAAACCTAACTATATGTTGCATGTATTCCCTATCCTTCACAGCACGTATAGCGATTAATTACAGCGATTACGAGTATCGGACAACGATTGCGAATAGTGACCAGCGATTTATGTGGTGCGAATTGTGTGTTTTGCCGGAGCGAGAAACATGGAATCAAAACCATCAGTACCACTGCACTGTTTATCTCAAAATGCTAACAGATAGGCATAAAACCACATAAAACACCTAAAATTCCACATAAAACGACAAATAAATCAGCGATTGCGAGCTTGAAATCGAATATAGATTGTCTTAGGCTTGATAGACGTTGACTGCCCAAAGTTGTGACAACTCGAGTTTTCAAGGTCTCTACTTGATTTAATAACTGTTCACTAAGTGTTGTTTTATATTTATATTGGTGTGCATCATAGTGTGTTTTATATATGTTGATGTGTAAATTACATACTTGTATTGATGATGTGTTTGTGTAATTAAGAACAACACAAAAATGGAGCCGTGACCGAAATCACTTCCAGCCGAAAACACCCACACTTGAAGACACTCCCTTGGTGAAAACCCCTACCCCACGAAAACACCTATGTTGAAAACACTTTAAGTGTTTTCGTCCACTGCTAACTGTCGAAAACAACACATGGGCTTCGGCCCAGTAACGATTAATTAAGGGATTTGTTTTATCTCGTACACGCAGTCGATAACTGAGAAAACCCTAATCACCTCTCGGTTACTATCTCGCTACCCCTTGAAACCCGACGGCTGCCCTTCTCTTATTCGAAGTTAGATCCTTCTAGTTTGATCGTTCTTTGTTCGGTTAGTGTTTTTACATTTAATTTAACTTCAGTTTCAAATGGATGTTCATGGTGTTCTGATTTCGTTATGCATGATAAGATCTGTTATATAATAGTATGTGAAACCTGATGATGATTTAGAGTTCTAGGGTTGATATGATTGATTGATTAATATTGAATGATATGAATGTGATCAGGATCTGAAAACATGTTAACTTACTACAGTATCCGTTTGGGTGATATGTTAATCGATCTATTGTATACGTAACTAGGGTTCATGTTAAATACTCGGTACTGCAGTGCTTTGTTATGACAATTGGAAATATTATTGACTATTTTGATTGGATAATCAACCAATGATTAATGGCAAAAATGAAACAGTGGTAATTGATTTATGTTTCTGGGTTGGGTAACTGTTAACAAGGTTGATGATCAGTCAACAAAAACACAAGGAACCAGACGAAAACACTATACATCCACTCGACGAAAACCCTTAGATTTCGTCACCTAGGGGTTTTCGTCCAAAGATAAATTCGTTGGGTGTTTGGCACAGTAACTCGGTTAAGTATGTAACTCTGTTAGTTACTTAACTCTGTTAAGTTTATTAATTCCTGTTAAGTCCATAACTTTGTTTAGTCTCTTAACTGAGTTAAGTTAGTAACTCAGTTAACTTTATTAACCCCATTAAGTAGGTAACTCTACTAGTTTGTTAACTCTGTTAATAAAGTAACATTGTTAGTTTATTATTCCTGTTATGCGTGTTAATTCTGTGAAGCTTGTTATCTTTGCTAAATATATTAACTTTGTTAAGTCTGTTAACCCCATCAAGCATGTTAATTGATTTACCATGTTAGAATTTACTAAGAACTCAGTTATATGGAGTATGATTGTATGAACATGAACTAACTGTTATGTGCTACTTGACGATGATTGCATAAACACACTATGTGACATAAATGGCATGTGAATCATTACGAACTGGAACTGATTATATATATGCACATACTTTTGGACTTGACTGATTATTTGTGAGCTCATAGTTTAGCAAACCAAGGTGAGTTCACACTCTTTCCAAGGCATGGGATTCCCAAGGGTTGGGAATGGGTTAATGATTTAAACGGTAACTACAACCATCCTCTGTGGGTAGGATGCCAATATTACACACTGGACCAAACCTCTATCATTGAAGTCCCTCATTATATCGACTTAATCGCCGAGGCCTATGGCGAGCGGGTCATTAGTTAATAGCGCTATTAGGTTTAACAAACCTCACACTGTGTCGTCCGAACGGGCGTGTACTAATGGACTATGGGTAAAGGGTCAATGCTGATAGACATTGACTTAGGGCACCACTTACATTTTCGTAGTAGTCGATACGCACGGTCTAGTAACACATGGGAAGCCCCCACTAATCTTCGCAAACATGTCTGGGAGACCGCGATACGAATTAATACGATACATGGTTTACAAAACGAACATATGATTTACGAAACGAATGCTATAACTAAACAACCAATTGTGAACTCGCTCAACTTTGTTGTTGACTTGTTGTTACATGCCTTGCAGGTCGTTAGGTACTCATGGGGCTTACCCAGGGAGGCGCGGTCGTTGTGGGACATGGTAGTGTGTTCCATGCTAAAAAACATTACTTTATTTCGTACTTAATACTTACATTGGGTTTTACAATTATGCTTCCGCTAAACACTTAACTACGTTTTTTATTTGAAACACCTTTCATATTGTGTGGTTGAATTTTACTTATTACTAGTTATGTTCAATATGATTGGTGGCTTGATCCTGGTCAGTCACGCCTCCAAGCGGTGATACTCCGCGTGTGGATTTTGGGGGTGTGACAGATTGGTATCAGAGCCATTGGTTATAGTGAACTTGGTTTTAATAAGGGAAAAGTTTTTGTTAAAACCAGACTATAACCTGTACAGTGCTCAACGATCCACAACGACGCTTCGCTCCACGTGCAAGACTCAACACTATAGGTGGTATGATTTATGTTTATATTGCCTACTTGCTTGTTACATAGAACTTTGCTCATGGTATGCTTAGATAAACGTAACAACTATTGTTTGAAAACACGTGTGTGCTTACTCTCTTCTGTCATCGCACTTTTGCGAACCTTTCTCACTCATGTTTCCTTTGATATGAAGATCATGAGTGGACGCGTTAACCTAACTCAAGCCCAGTTGGCGGCTTTGATCACTGAACAAGTTACTGCAGCAATCGCAGCTGCCCAGGCAGGAGGTAAAACCCGCCATCACAACTTACTCTAGGATCTTTAGATCCTACTCTCGTAAGCCAACTCTTGTGTTTAACCTTGTCCTGCTCTTATATACGCAACAGGTCAGCATGCTCAACCACCTGTGTGCACGTTCAAGATGTTCATGGACTGTCGTCCTAATACTTTCAGTGGCACCGAAGGAGCCGTTGGACTTCTCCATTGGTTTGAAAAGCTCGAGTCTGTCTTCGAGATGTGTGAATGCCCTGAGGCTCGTAGGGTGAAGTACGCCACTGGTACTCTCGAAGGCACTGCGCTAACTTGGTGGAATGCGCAAGTTCAGATGCTGGGGCTGGCGGCTGCTAATGCCACCCCATGGAATGATTTTAAGGAACTGATCAAACGTGAATACTGTAGTCGTGATGACATCCACAAGCTGGAAGTGGAGTTCTTTAACCTGAATATGACGGGGTTAGAGATAGCGGCGTATACGAAACGATCCAACGAACTGGCAGTGTTGTGTCCAACTATGGTGGATCCTCCCATCAAGCGTATTGAGCTGTATCTCAAAGGCTTAGTACCAGAGATTCAAAGTCATGTGACTTCTGCCAACCTTGCTACCATCCAGGATGTTACTCGTCTTGCTCATCGGCTCACAGACCAAGCAGTGGAACAGAACAAGCTGCCTAAACGTATCAGAAATACTACTACTACTTCTGCTACTCCTAGTGATAACAAGCGGAAATGGGATGGAACCTCCAGCAAGGGTTCGACTTCGGTTCAGTCCCAGACACAGCAGCGAAAGATCAATGACTACCAGAGTCCTGGTCAGCAATCTTCTGGTAGTCAAGGGCAGGGTGGATATCGAGGAAGCCTCCCGAAGTGCAACAAATGCAACAGACACCACAATGGTCAGTGCAACAGGGGTCGTTGTCAGAGGTGTCTCAAGATGGGGCATGAAGCCAAGGATTGCAGGAGCTCACGACCTGTGAATCAGAACCAACAACAACAACCAACAGCTCCACAGAACCAGCAGCGACAGCGAGGTAACAGGGGATGCTTTCAGTGTGGTGTTGAAGGTCACTTCAAGCGAGACTGCCCTAAGTTAAACCAGAATCAGAACAACAACAACAATAATCCGGGGCAATGGGAAAAACAATGGGGGAAACAACGATGGCAACGGTGCCAGGGGTCGAGTGTTCGTGATCGGTCAGGGTGACGCAAGGAATGATCCTAACCTGGTGATGGGTAAGTTTCTTCTCGACGACTTTTATGTTACTGTCTTATTTGATTCGGGTGCTGATACCAGTTATGTGTCTCTAAAAGTTAGTCAAATGCTTAAACGTACCCCAACACTTTTGAACACCAAGCATGTCGTAGAGTTAGAAAATGGTAAAAGTTTAGAGGCCACACACATAGCCAAGGGTTGTAATCTTATCCTCGCTGGTCAGACCTTCTCTATCGATCTCATTCCTATAGTTTTGGGTAGTTTCGACATCGTCATTGGGATGGATTGGTTATCCCAAAAGCAAGCAGAGATCCTATGCAAAGAGAAGATTGTTCGTATTCCCCGTTCTGGCAAAGAACCTCTCGAAATTCAAGGCGACAAGAGTGGTGCTGTTGTGGGCATCATATCCTTTCTTAAGGCCCAGAAGTGTTTGCGAAAGGGCCACACTGCTATTTTAGCACTCGTTACTGATGCATCGACGAAAGAGAAGAAGATAGAGGATATTCCAGTTGCACGCGACTTTCCTCAAGTGTTTCCTGAGGAATTACCTGGTCTACCGCCTCATCGCCAGGTCGAATTCCCAAATCGAGCTAGCTCCTGGAGCAGCACCCATAGCTCGAGCACCTTATCGCTTAGCTCCAACCGAACTGGAAGAACTATCTAAGCAATTGCAAGAACTTTTGGAAAAGGGTTTTATTCGTCCTAGCTCTTCGCCCTGGGGAGCTCCAGTGTTATTTGTAAAGAAGAAAGACGGTACCTTCCGCATGTGCATAGATTACCGCGAACTAAACAAGGTGACCGTGAAGAATCGCTATCCTCTTCCACGCATTGATGACTTATTAGACCAGTTGCAAGGGTCGAGCTTCTATTCAAAGATTGATTTGAGGTCAGGGCTACCATCAACTGAGAGTCCGGGACGAGGACGTCTCCAAAACAACATTTAGAACACGCTACGGCCACTACGAGTTCTGGTCATGCCATTCGGGTTAACAAACGCACCTGCAGTCTTCATGGATCTTATGAACAGAGTGTGCAAGCCTTACTTGGATAAGTTTGTGATTGTATTCATCGACGACATTTTGATCTACTCTAAGAGTCAGGAGGAACACGAGCAGCATTTACAACTCATTTTAGAACTCCTTCGAATAGAACAGTTGTACGCCAAGTTTTCCAAATGCGACTTCTGGCTTCGTGAAGTCCACTTTCTAGGCCACGTGGTAAACAAGGATGGGATTCATGTTGATCCATCCAAGGTAGAATCGATTAAGAACTGGCCTGCACCCCGTACACCAACAGAAATCCGCCAATTCTTGGTTTGGCGGGCTACTATAGAAGGTTCATCAAAGACTTCTCCAAGATTGCACAACCCCTTACCTCACTAACTCAGAAAGGCGTTATTTATCGTTGGGGGAAATGCACAGGAATTAGCATTTCAACACTTAAAGGATAGACTTTGTAGCACGCCTATTCTCTCATTGCCCGAGGGCACGGACGATTTCGTGGTTTATTGTGACGCATCAATTCAGGGTCTTGGTTGTGTATTGATGCAACGGGATAAAGTTATTGCTTACACCTCGCGCCAACTTAAGATTCACGAAAGGAATTACACTACACACGATTTGGAGCTGGGAGCTGTTGTTTTCGCACTTAAGATATGGAGACATTACCTGTACGGTACCCAGTGCACCATCTACACCGATCACAGGAGTCTCGAGCATATCTTCAAGCAAAAGGAACTGAATATGCGACAGCGTCGATGGGTCAAGCTATTGAATGATTATGAATGTGCCATCAAGTACCATCCGGGTAAAGCCAATGTTGTGGCCGACGCGCTCAGCCGAAAAGATGCTACACCTAGACGCGTACGTGCTTTACAACTCACTATTCAATCTAGTCTTCCTTCCCAGATACGAGATGCTCAAGCAGAAGCATTGAAACCAGAAAATGTCAGGGCTGAAGCCCTACGCGGCTCAAGGCAATGGTTAGAATTGAAGGAAGACGGTGCCTACTACGTGACAGGACACATTTGGGCCCCCCTCTATGGCAACTTACGAGAACTTGTAATGGATGAAGCACATAAGTCTCGTTACTCAGTACACCCTGGTTCGGATAAGATGTACTACGATCTCAGAACTACGTATTGGTGGCCTAGCATGAAAGCTCACATAGCAACTTACGTTGGCAAGTGCTTGACTTGTGCAAGAGTCAAGACTGAATATCAGAAACCATCGGGACTACTCCAACAACCAGAAATACCGCAATGGAAATGGGAGCAAATTTCCATGGATTTTGTCACTGGCCTACCTAGATCTCAACGTGGGAATGACACTATTTGGGTGATCGTGGATCGACTCACAAAGTCTGCACACTTCTTGGCTATCAAGGAAACGGATAAGTTCTCCACTCTAGCAGACGTTTATCTTAGGGAAGTTGTCTCGAGGCACGGGGTGCCAACCTCTATTATCTCTGATCGTGACGCACGTTTTCACTTCAGAACTTTGGCAAGCGATGCACAAATCTTTTGGCTCTCGGTTAGACATGAGCACAACTTACCATCCGCAAACAGATGGGCAGTCTGAACGCACCATCGAAACTCTAGAAGACATGCTTCGGGCATGTGTAATCGATTTCGGCAACGGCTGGGAAAAACACCTCCCATTGGTGGAGTTTTCGTACAATAACAGTTACCACACCAGCATCCAAGCCGCTCCGTTTGAGGCATTATACGGGCATAAATGCCGATCACCTCTTTGTTTGGAAGAGGTGGGTGATAGTCAGATCACGGGTCCAGAACTGGTGGTAGACGCAACGGAAAGAATTGCTCAGATACGACAACGAATGGCGGCAGCTCGTGACCGTCAGAAAAGCTACGCTAATAAGCGCAGAAAAACCACTCGAATTCTAGGTTGGGGATCGAGTGCTACTCAAAGTCTCACCTTGGAAAGATGTAGTTCGTTTTGGCAAACGAGGCAAGCTCAATCTGCGATACGTCGGACTGTTCGAAATCATTGAGAAAATAGGCAAGGTGGCCTACAAACTAAACCTACCCGCAGAACTCCAGTGCAGTTCACAACGTTTTTCACATGTCGAATCTGAAGAAGTGTCTGTCAGATGAGGACCCTCATAGTTCCTTTGAAGGAGCTCACTATCGACGATCAGTTGCGATTCGTCGAGGAACCAGTTAAAATCACGGACCAGGACGTTAAGGTCCTCAAGCGCACCAGAATACCTCTTGTTCGAGTTTGTTGGAACTCCGTCATGGCCCAGAGTTTACCTGGGAACGAGAAGATCAAATGAAACTCATGTATCCCCAGTTATTCAGAAACAGTGCAACCACTACTGAGGCTGAAGCTACTACAGAATTTCGGGACGAAATTCCAAATCAACGGGGGGATGATGTGACACCCCAGGAAAACAGTAAACTACACAACACAACTAGCTTCCTCAGTAATCTCGCGCTAAATTTTGGGACGAAATTTCTTTCAAGTTGGGGATAATGTGACAACTCGAGTTTTCAAGGTCTCTACTTGATTTAATAACTGTTCACTAAGTGTTGTTTTATATTTATCTTGGTGTGCATCATAGTGTGTTTTATATATGTTGATGTGTAAATTACATACTTGTATTGATGATGTGTTTGTGTAATTAAGAACAACACAAAAATGGAGCCATGACCGAAATCACTCCCAGCCGAAAACACCCACACTTGAAGACACTCCCTTGGTGAAAACCCCTACCCCACGAAAACACCTATGTTGAAAACACTTTAAGTGTTTTCGTCCACTGCTAACTGTCGAAAACAAACACATGGGCTTCGGCCCAGTAACGATTAATTAAGGGATTTGTTTTATCTCGTGCACGCAATCGATAACTGAGAAAACCCTAATCACCTCTCGGTTACTATCTCGCTACCCCTTGAAACCCCGACGGCTGCCCTTCTCTTATTCAAAGTTAGATCCTTCTAGTTTGATCGTTCTTTGTTCGGTTAGTGTTTTTACATTTAATTTAACTTCAGTTTCAAATAGATGTTCATGGTGTTCTGATTTCGTTATGCATGATAAGATTTGTTATATAATGGTATGTGAAACCTGATGATGATTTAGAGTTCTAGGGTTGATATGATTGAATGATTAATGTTGAATGATATGAATGTGATCAGGATCTGAAAAAATGTTAACTTGCTACAGTATCAATTTGGGTGATATGTTAATCGATCTATTGTATACGTAACTAGGGTTCATGTTAAATACTCGGTACTGCAGTGCTTTGTTATGACAATTGGAAATATTATTGACTATTTTGATTGGATAATCAACCAATGATTAATGGCAAAAATGAAACAGTGGTAAATGATTTATGTTTCTGGGTTGGGTAACTGTTAACAAGGTTGATGATCAGTCAACGAAAACACAAGGAACCAGACGAAAACACTATACATCCACTCGACGAAAACCCTTAGATTTCGTCACCTAGGGGTTTTCGTCCAAAGATAAATTCGTTGGGTGTTTGGCACAGTAACTCGGTTAAGTATGTAACTCTGTTAGTTAATTAACTCTGTTAAGTTTATTAATTCCTGTTAAGTCCATAACTTTGTTTAGTCTCTTAACTGAGTTAAGTTAGTAACTCAGTTAACTTTATTAACCCCATTAAGTAGGTAACTCTACTAGTTTGTTAACTCTGTTAATAAAGTAACATTGTTAGTTTATTATTCCTGTTATGCGTGTTAATTCTGTGAAGCTTGTTATCTTTGCTAAATATATTAACTTTGTTAAGTCTGTTAACCCCATCAAGCATGTTAATTGATTTACCATGTTAGAATTTACTAAGAACTCAGTTATATGGAGTATGATTGTATGAACATGAACTAACTGTTATGTGCTACTTGATGATGATTGCATAAACACACTATGTGACATAAATGGCATGTGAATCATTACGAACTGGAACTGATTATATATATGTACATACTTTAGGACTTGACTGATTATTTGTGAGCTCATAGTTTAGCAAACCAAGGTGAGTTCACACTCTTTCCAAGGCATGGGATTCCCAAGGGTTGGGAATGGGTTAATGATTTAAACAGTAACTACAACCATCCTCCGTGGGTAGGATGCCAAGATTACACACTGGACCAAACCTCTATCATTGAAGTCCCTCATTATATCGACTTAATCGCCGAGGCCTATGGCGAGCGGGTCATTAGTTAATAGCGCTATTAGGTTTAACAAACCTCACACTGTGTCGTCCGAACGGGCGTGTACTAATGGACTATGGGCAAAGGGTCAATGCTGATAGACATTGACTTAGGGCACCACTTACATTTTCGTAGTAGTCGATACGCACGGTCTAGTAACACATGGGAAGCCCCCACTAATCTTCGCAAACATGTCTGGGAGACTGCGATACGAATTAATACGATACATGGTTTACAAAACGAACATATGATTTACGAAGCGAATGCTATAACTAAACAACCAACTATGAACTCGCCCAACTTTGTTGTTGACTCATTGTTACATGCCTTGCAGGTCGTTAGGTACTCATGGGGCTTGCACAGGGAGGCGCGGTCGTTGTGGGACATGGTAGTGTGTACCATGCTAAAAAACATTACTTTATTTCGTACTTAATACTTACATTGGGTTTTACAATTATGCTTCCGCTAAATACTTAACTACGTTTTTTATTTGAAACACCTTTCATATTGTGTGGTTGAATTTTACTTATTACTAGTTATGTTCAATATGATTGGTGGCTTGATCCTGGTCAGTCACGCCTCCAAGCGGTGATACTCCGTGTGTGGATTTTGGGGGTGTGACAAAAGTGATTCGACTATTCACAAGGACCTTAAGGGCACACTTTGGCCTTCAGGACTATGCTCTCGCTTCGATTCGAGCGATCGACACGCATCCTTCTAGTTACAGTGTAACCTCAAATCGTTGGAGTCCGTCGAGACTTTGGTGAGAGTTTTGTAAAACCATATTAGAGAGTAGAACAGGTCATCAAGGTTCGGGTTTCACCCCTAACTTAGCGACTATGTTCCTGTTTACGTCAAAGTATGGATTTCACTCCTGATTCAACGCAAATTTCTCTTGTTTTATAGTGAAGATAGCAATTCGAACGAGTAATCTGGTTGAGAGTTTGCGGTCTTCACACCAAATCTCATCCAGATCATTCGTTTGTGTGAGTAATCAGCCTTAGGAAAGGCCGATTTTGCGCGGAACTGTAGAATGCGATGTTCGCGCAAGTGTGTAGTGTACAGCGAGTTCGAGCGAGAAATAGCGAGTAAGCTGGCACAAACCCCTACTGGGTATGCACAAGTCGGTATGTTGGTACTTAGACTATAGACTAGGTCGTTCTAAGACATCAACCCGGACTAGGTCGAGTCTTGCCTAATTCCCTATAGTTATGGCTCTGATACCAATCTGTGACTGTAAGACCCTAATTCGTATTTGTCCAAAAGTCACAGCGGAATTTCATACCGAAAAATTTCTTTCCTTATAAACATCTTAACTTACTTGAAGTTCATTTTAAGGTAACACTTTTACAATGATTACATCAATCGAACTCATTTACTAAGTAAATTCAAAACTTATTTATTATCTTTTTTTACTATATTACATTCACCAACTTTCCCCGTACAATCTATCTTGTGACTCGGTCCTTGATCTCTCCTCCTCGATGATCCTTCGTGTCTCGTACAACCTGCACTCACCACTATGACACTTGTGCCTCCGCGACCATCAAACAAATACCAAATCAATGAAATATTGTGTTTTCATACTTGGGATTTGTATAAATATGTGTAACATGTGCACATATCAATTCATGTTCGATTTCGAGCTTTAAATCGCTTTGTGGAAGGTTATACGCGATCTGTTGCGTAAATATAACCAGTTTAATGAAACAAACACTCTGGAAACCGTGATATAGGCTTAACATACCTTAAATAACCTTTACATAACTTAGAAATAAGTTTTGGATGGTTTGGTGTGTCGAAATCAAGTTTGTTCGATCGCAGGGACTATTTGCCTCAAACTGCGAAACTATACCGATTTGTATAGTAACGAACATTCCGGAACTTTATCATAAGTTAAACATGCCCTAAATATACTTTACAAAGCTTAGAAATAGGCTTTGAGGTGTTTTGGTGCGCAAAAATAAACTTTATTGATCAATAGGGACTAAAAGTGTCAAAAAGTGCATAAGCTTGCATTTTCGCGCATATCTTACGTTCTGAATATATCCGGACATCCAAAAATATATGTAATCATTAAAATATTTTATTTTAGTGATTGGCATGATAAAATTCCACTCGTCGCGTAATTTGGATCGTTTTTGCGTTCGTAACGATTTCCGTCGTAATTAACCGAACAAAGCAACCATATGACCAAACGAACCGACATCCGAGATATTTTTGAGCACATTTCAAGTTCCCTAAACTTTAAATTTATTTTAGAGCCTTGAAATGGGGTTAACGGGGCTTAAAAGTGCCAAAAAAATCAAGTTTTACAAGTACAGGGACCATTTTTGAAATTTCTGGCAGATACATTGAACTTGGTCAATTTTTGAGGTTTTGATGGTTTTAACCCAAGGTTTTGCACTATATGGGCTGGAATTTGATGGTTTTAAATATTCCCATGGTTTTGAAAACCATGTGCCCAAGTGGAGGGCCAAGATCGAAGCACGAAATGCGAGAAACGATCCTAACGGTTCCCCCAAATCTATAAATACCCAAGCTCTCATTCCATTTTCCTCACACCTTGATCAAATTTTATGCTCTAAGTTGAAGCTTTATGCTTCATACCTGAGTATTTAGATCAAGTTCTTCCTAGCTTGGACCCTTTGTAAGTTTCTTTCATGTTTTTATGCGTTTTTAAGCGTAAAAGTCAAACAGTGTTTGACTTTCTGCTTTGACCAGTCTTTGGTCAACACGAAGTTCGTTTGAACTTTGCAACGTGAGCGTAATCACGATGGTTATAGTCTCGTGTGACTATACCTATTGATTACCACGTTGATTAAGTGTAGTGACGAGTCATAGTTTCGGTCAAAATGCGCGTTTATGCGTATTTTGCAACCAAACTATTCTTGGGTATCAAAACCGTTTGTTTTGATATCAAGCTTGTTTTCTAACTTTGTTAAACATGTTTTAACATGTTTAACTCGTCACTTTTAGGTTAGTGCTTATATAGGGTCGTGAGATAAGCGGTCTAAACAACCGCTTAGTCTTTCGAACCCGACCCGTTTGGTCGATCATTAGGATCCGACCAAGCATATATTGTGACCATAGTTGTATGGGGAATAACCTTCTGAGTTTATACCTTATGGTCACTTCGTTTAAGTAGTTGTATGATAGGTAGTTTATATGCCTTAGAAAAATGACCAAAATGCCCTTTTTATGCATAAATTCCATTTAAGCATATGTAACCTAAATTTTGACATCTAAACTGATTAGGAAACATTATTAGATGTGTTAAGGAATATAATACTTGTCATATGACTAGTTAGGCGGTCCGAACGCGTTTTACGCGAACGACGCGTTAAAGTAGCGTAAGCTACTTAAACGGGTAATAATGGGTCGTAAGCACTTAGGTTAAGTTTCGTTTTAGTATGAAGGCTTTGTTAAACCATATCATATGAGTTCCAACACTCATTTGGTTTACGAAACCTCATCCTATCCGATCTTCCGATTTAGGTCTGGTTATTAATGTAGTTACCCATATTAGGTGCCGTTTGATTTCCGTGATCCCTCTAGCTTTGCTTGGTTGTTATTCAAGACTTCTAAGCATCCTCAAGTGAGTACTGTTTTGGTCAAAAATTACCTAAGCAATTTAGTGATCAAATTAGTTAAGTGAGGTAGTGTGCTAGAAATATGTGTGAAAAATATGCTTGTTAAGTTATTTAGAAAATCAGTATTCAGGATACGGCTCAGGATATTGAGCTGTATCTACGATCAAACTATGAGCAAAAGTAAAGTAAACGACACGAGATGTACGAGGAAAGCCCTTGATCAATCTAGATCGCCGGCATAAAACCTCGGGAGCTGACAATCGCAGCTGCCTTGTTCTTCTTATTACTTCAAACGTCGGGATACAGTGCAGGATGTGGTGCGGATCGACTATGTGTTACAATGAAATTTGA
>JARYGA010034254.1:0-40482 GCA_030545235.1 Helianthus tuberosus | reverse complement strand
TTCCACAACAAGGGATTCAAGTTCCAGTGCTACTCTCTGGGCCATCCACCTTTATCCTTCGTCGCGTTCACCAAATTTATTTGTGTTCGTGAACCGTTCGTGAATACGCTCATTTCCTTAATGAACGAACACGAACATAAAATCTCGCTCGGTAAGTGTTCATGAACACATTTATTTCCTTAACGAACAAACACGAACAAGGTCTTGTTCGTGTTCGTTTGGTTCGTTTACAACCCTAGTTACATATCACCATGACTTGTCCTTTGTCTCTTTGGTGTAAAAATATTGGAGCTACATATCTTGTAGTTAACCCGGTGTTTCATCAGCACACCAAACAATTGTAGATTGACTTGCATTTTATTCATGACTTGGTTTTGGGTGGTATTATACATTTTCGGTATGTTTCCACTACATTTCAGAATACAAATCTTTTGATCAAAGGATTGTCTAGTGTTCGTTTTAACAGTCTGCGATCCAAGGTTCACGTGGATACTCCTCGTCTAGCTTGAGGGGGCATACTAGAGGGTCTATTTGTTATGTTAGTTATGACAGTTGGTATGTGTTAGTTAGTTGTTAGATAGATCGGTTGTATATATAGATGTATATAGTGTACGTTTCAAAACAACACAAAATATAGTGAAATGAGAATATACCTTTGGAGATATCTTTTACTAAAATAACTTAATACCAAATTGTTCAAGAGTTTATTATCGGTTGGTTTACTATTTATATACATAAATTTATTAACAGTTACCGACAGATTAAAACTCTCCGCATTGATTATATCCTGCTGTCGCTTACATAAACTAGCTACTCTGCAACATATGGAGATATTGCATTAAGTTATTAAGCTGTTGTACATTATTATGTCATGGAGGTTAACATCCAACAAATGTTGTACATTATTATGTCATGGAGGTTAACATCCATTAATAGTGCAACAAGTGTTGTACATTATTATGTCATGAGGTTAACATCCATTAATAGTGCAACAGATAAATGATTTTTTTTTTTTTTTTGGCCAGCAAAACAAATAAATGAATGATTTCAATTATTATTTATCTCATGTTGTCGTGTCAATGCGGGGCTAGCCCACTTGGTAGAATCATTGCCTTTTAGAGGAGAGCCCTCAGGTTTGAACCTAAGCATATATAGATGACTAATTTAGGATTATTGGTGTAATAGAGTAGAAGTAAGCGTTGTCATTAAAAAAATTATCTTATGCTAAAGAGATAAAATACAAAAGTAAAATATAAATGTACATAAACTATATGACTAAAAAATCATCAACAAAATTAAAGGAACTCTAACGTTCAACCGGTATAACTTTCGTATATTATCGGTTAAACATTTTAACATATTAGTTAATTCGTTTGCAGGGGCGGACCTAGCATATAAGAATGGGCAACCTCCGCTACGGCTTGGCGTTCCGGCGGTAGTGTAAAATTAGTGTAAATTTTGGAAAAATCTGACGTTTTTACGATTTCGTTACGGCTTTTTTATAAAACGTTACGGCTTGGCGGATTTTCTAGATCCGCCACTATTCGTTTGAGTTATTTGTTTTTACCTTTTACAATTCTAACATTGCAGCATGATGATAAAGGAAAAAGTTCGTAAGTTATTTTAACAAATTAGTAACATTGATCTACCATGTATTATACATCATCACCTTTTTAGGTATACCATTTACTAAGATTAATTAACAGTATATATTATTTCATGTGTCTTGTTAACATTGCTGAAAGGTGTTGAAGTAAGCGTTGTACCCTAATAGCATAAAACTTATTGCAACTCAGTATGTATTAGTTAATATTATTGTTATTATATTTATTGTTGTTATCATTATTTTCATTATATTATTGTTATTATTATATTTATTGCTGTTATTATTATTTTCATTATTATGACAATTATTATTTCTATTATAATTTTATTAGTATAGTTTAATACTGTTATTGTTATTATTTTTAATACTTATAGGGTAAAAATAAAATACAAATGACTCTTAATATAGTATATATGAGAATTGAAAAGATTTTTTTTTCTATCTACTTAAGTATGATGTTTAATTACAATTTAAAAAAAAATCATATATTTACTCTAGTAGAATAACCGTGTGTTCGTAGAATATTTTGAATTTTTTTTAACAAAGTGAACTTTATTGGATCGCTTAACGTACATGCAAGTTGTGTTATACATGTTGAATACTCATAGAAATGAGAAAATTTGTAAGATTTGGTTAGGTTAGATTGATGTATCTTCTTTATTAAAATTTTCAAAAAAAAAAATATAAATAGATAATATGTTGATGTGGTACTTGAAAACTAGGGTTATAATCAAGTATAAACTCATTTAAAAATAAGAAGTGTAAGAATGATATCTAACAGACATCGATTGACCTCATTCAAGCGGTATTGGAATCGTCTCATCAAACCCTACAATATGAGATTTTAGGTTTTCACTTTTGGATTTATAACTTGTAGATTTTAGATTTTTTTGTTTATATCATTGTATCCTTTTGATTATTTAGCATTGTGTATTTTCAATATTTGTGTCATCGTGTCTTTTTTGTGATTCATTATATCTTTTTTCCTCAACATTGTATCATATTTTTCGCCATTATATTATATGTTTAACATTGTATTATATTTTAAGATCAACTGTGTTTTATTACAATTCTTATATTTAGAAGAGTTTATAGAATAACTTTTACCATAAAAAAAATAAAACCATCAACATTACTTTACCCTTGAAAAATATAAACATCAACATATTTTATCTAGTGAAATATATCAATTATTATACATTGTAAGCATACAAAAACATCTTTTAAATTCACATTTTACAACTAAAATATTCAAGTCCAGTACCTCTATATATAGCCACCCCTTGAGTACTCTTTTTCACTCACTCCAACCCAAAACCAAACCAACTACAAAAACGCACCCAATGGATTTCACCAAGCTTGTTCTCTTCTCCCTCTTTGCCGGTCTCATACTCTCCGGCAATCTCCAAACCACTGCGGGCCGTCGTCTCTTGACCATCCCTGGCTTCCCCGGTGTCCCCGGTATCCCTGCAACGTTCCCAACACCCTCTATGTCATTCCCAACATTCCCTCTTACCCCATCCACCGGATTAATCCCATCCCTTCCGAACTTCCCTCTTCCTACCGGTGCTCCCTCCACTCCGACGTTCACCGGAATGTTTACTCCTCCGGGTGTTGGAACCACCACTCCATGAGCAGTAGCTACTTGGTGTCTGCATTTGTGATCTGTTGCTACAATATGTACCGTGTTATTTTTCCATAAGCAGTAGCTAAACTAAGTTAATTATTCGCTTGTTTGATGTACGCTTCTTTGTGTCTTGTTTCTTATGAAACTTTAGTTTGTTTCAACGCATGTTTGTTATATGAATTTTGCTTTTACCCATGCAATCTACGTAAGAGATTTAAAAATAAAGATTACGTATTACTTTTCATAATAATTCAAACAAACATTTATAATGTTTTTAAATATTACTTTGGATAATGTATGAAAGTCATAATAATAAATACATGAAAAAGTAATCTTTGAACTCACTAAAATACCATTATAAACATGAAATGTAATCATGCCTGGATTATAAAATGTGCATGGATCTATTTGTCAATTTATTCATACGATTAACTTATTTTTTTTATATGGAGCTATTTATATCTCAACCAACTTCTTGTAGCGATTTAAGTGAACTAAATTACACAAATTTAACTATACTGAATTGGTGTGAAGAAAGTATGATTAAACTACACAAGTCCCACATTGCAACACATCTACATGGATTGAAGTCATATTCTCATACGAATTACCAGACCCTACCTTAAAGACAATCACCTTTGGTAGAATTATTGCGCTGAAAATTCACCTTGTATACAATTTTATAAAGGATGATTATTCCCCGAACACCATGGGAACTCCAAAATTGCCATTGCTCCGGAAATTTAACATTTAAGCAACAAGTTTTCACAACAAATCACATAAATCGAATTCGGTCCAAAATGGCCTTAAAGCCTTAAATATAATTGTGGATGTTCATAAGCTCAAACCTTAACGCTTAATTAGCACAACAATAACTAGTGCGCAAATGATTAGGTCATAACAAATCATTTAGGTGCTCATGGTATATGTTGAATGGTAAGTCCACCAATTGGACCTTAATGGGATTTATCATGTGAGAATGTGTTATTTTACTCTATAACAATAACAAGCCACATTATGTCATAAAAGACCATTTAGGTGTTAATAACATATATTCGATGATAAGTTCACCAATCGGACAATGTAATGTGCTATTTTACCCGATCACAAGTCACATTAGGTTATTACAATTCCTTTAGGTGTAAATGATATACATTCTTGTTCTAGATAAAATACAAACATCTGTTAGGATCGAGTGCACACACGAACATGACACCGAAAGCAATAAACGAAAACAAGGATTTACGTGGTTCGGTCTAAACTGACCTACATCCACAGGTGGCAACTAGGATATTTTTATTGAAGGTGTTAAACATTACAAGTGTTGGATATATGTATGTCCGACCTTAATTAAAGTCAACGTAACTAACTCGGTACGATCCGAAGAGTTACACGTTGGTACACGAATCGTATATGTTCACGAGTAGTTAGATTATTATTTGTGAAATATTAATAGTTTAAACCCGCTGGAGGCGGTTCGATTCTTAGCTAGAGTTCAGCGTGTAGTCTACAGTAACTTTTCGACCCCTCAGGGGCGAGGCTTTGTTTTTAGTAGATTAGGGTTTTCTATTCAGAAGGGGATGACGGCGCAGTTTGTTGCCCGTCTACCTGCTATCCTTATGTAATTTGCCCTATGATTAATTTAAAATTAAGATAACATGTTTTGGGCGAAAAAAAAAATTAAGAGGATTATAATTGTATAATCTTAAAGGGCCTTAATGTAAGATTGGATTTTATAAAATGATGTTTAAGGTGGAAACCCTAGATATACTTATATAAAAACAGAAAACCCTAGCCACCCACCTAAGCTTGGCCGCCATCCTCTTGCCGTCGACCAAGCATCGCTGCCGCCTCCTTCTTGGCCGGTTCTACTCTCGGGTATCTTGTGCTCAGGTTGTGAACTTCCTACTAGCGAGGATTAGTTGTAACCCGCGTGTTACAATTCTGGTGTAGTCGTCAAAGGTTGATTACTAAAACCCTCTATGGTTGTTTATAACTTTTTTTTGTTTATATGTGTATAACCTTGATCCTGATTGGGAATATTTATTAATCGGATTAATAAATCAAATTTATATAATCGGCTTTTGGTCATTTATATAAACCGCTTCCGCTATTATTTTGATACCATGATTCCCATCAGTGGTATCAGAGCCACGGTTAGACGCGTATAGATGGTAAAGCTACAATTTTGATCTATGTTTTATTTGTCAAAAATTATTTGTTTTGACAAAAGATCAAAAGTTTTTGGTTGTCTATGGATTGTGATGTGAATCGAGCCCTAGGTTATGACCTTTGTCATGGTTGTGTTGTTTATGGTTTTATTTTGATTTGTATTTTTTTTTCCGATATTGGATCCGATGTAATAGAATTTTTTATTTGTATTTTGTTGCGGATATTGGATCCGATGTAATAGATAGGATTAGAATAGATTTGGTTTTACTGTATTTTCAAATTTATTATTATAATCCTTCGAATACAAGATCAAGATAAATGGCGAATAGGTACCATGAAGATAGAGATCGCGGGTCAAGTGGGAGCTTTCAAAAATTAGCTTTTGAAACTCTTTTAGACTACTTCGTTTCGTTTCTGGCTAAAACGAAACGACCAACCTATTAGGGGCTCGATTCGTTTTTTTTATTGTGTTTTGTGGTTGTGTTTTATTTATTGTAAATAATCTAGATAACCCAAAATAAATAAAATTTTCACAATCAAGACAACGGTTTTATTAAAACAAGTTTTATAAAACTGAAAAGTATAATAAATAAAAGGTTTTTATTAATATTTAAAACAAGATCATTCGCGATAAAACGACCGACATAGTTTAATAGGGTATTTAAAACTATATCGTGCGAGCGTGGAAATGAGTTTCTATTATCACGAATTATATAAAATCGGATTTTATAAACTATTGTGTAACTCGCCTCATGCTACGAGTTATTCAAAATATTTTTGGTAAATATTAAAATAAATCCCAAATGTTAAATTGATGTTTTATGCCACCCTTAACGAGTTAACACTTCATTCTAAATCGAACCCAAATGTTAGTGCTATACCCTGCATATGGGCGTCCATCATGAAAGAAAGTAATCATCGCGTTTCCTGTGTAACATAGGCCGGTGTTACAGTTAATAGTAAAGGACAAAACATCGTTTGTTCATCAAGTGGGCATAGTTGGGGTTAAACATACATCGTTTTAAGTGATAACCCCAAATGGAGAGTTGTGTAGTGGACACAATTAACAATCGTTGTTTACCTACATAATCATACCAGTGGATAGTGCTTAAGCCAATTCATTGTCATATGATGAATCGGGATCTCATCTTAATTAAAATTTTGTTTTTGGGTCATAAAATTAAATTAATATATTAAAAACATAAGAGTAAACTGCCATTTTGGTCCCTGTGGTTTGGCCAGTTTTACCACTTTAGTTCAAATCTCAAACTTATTACATCTGGGTCCCTGTGGTTTGCATTTTGTTGCCATTTTAGTCCAAATCTCAAATCAGGTCAGATTTAAAAAAAACCTGGTTTTTGTCCTTTTCCTCAGGGGCATTTTGGTCTTTTTGAATTTTATTTAAAGATCTTCATCTCTCTCTCTCAACATCTGCTCTCTATCTCCCTTTCTCTCTCTCTCTGAACTACGTACACCACACCACCACCACCCCCACATCATCCCCAACCTCCGCAACCGTCGCCGCCAACACCACCGATCTCCGGCCACCGCAACCACCATCACTCTCCACTCCTCCATCTCTCACACACACACACAGACACCCACATCCTCCCTCTTCGATTCAGCCGGCAACGACACCACCAAACAACCTCATTCGCCTCGTTTTTCCAGCGACTGGTTATCCGGTGAACCACCACACGCAACCAGCAGCGGCGTTTCAGCGGCAGCGGCGGCGGAGCCGCGTATCAGCAGCGGCGGCGGCAACCCTGTTCCGTTCGGGTTATGCGGTGGTGGGGGTGATGATACGGTGGTGGTTTGTTCTTGTTCGAATATTTTGAGGGTTTTATGAAGATGGGTTGTTTGTTCTTGTTCTTGAATTTGTGGGTTTAGGTTTTGGGTTTGGTTTGGAGTGATTGGAAGTAAAGGGGTTTTGATTTGTGGGGATTCTTGGTTTGGATTCTTGTTTGATCTGACATTTGATTGGAACGACGGATGGCGGTTTCTGCTGCTGCGGCGGTGGATGAACGGAGAGGAGGTGGTGGTGGTGGTGTTCTAGAGAGAGGAGAGAGAGATGGGTTGTTTAGAGAGAGATAGTGCAGAGATATGGGGTGTTTGGGATTTTGTTATATTTTTTTCATTTATAAAATATAAAATGACCAAAATGCCCCTGAGGAAAAGGACAAAAACCAGGTTTTTTTTTGAAATTTGACCTGATTTGAGATTTGGACTAAAATGACAACAAAATGCAAACCACAGGGACCCATATGTAATAAGTTTGAGATTTGGACTAAAGTGGCAAAACTGGCCAAACCACAGGGACCAAAATGGCAGTTTACTCAAAACATAAAATACTAATTAATTAATTTTGAATTTTGTAGATGTCAACTGAAAACAATTCCTCCCAATTATCTCTCAAGTCCATCTTAGAGAAGGACAAACTTAACCACTCCAACTTCATGGACGGGCACCGCAACTTGAAAATTGCTCTCAAGGCGGAGAACAAACTGTATGTTCTTGAAACGCCAGTCCCTCATGAACCCATCAATCAGCAAACTGTTGCATATAGAAACTATGCAAAGCACTTCGATGACTCTATGAAAGTCTCATGTTTAATGTTAGCATCCATGATTCCTGAACTTCAAAGGACCATGGATGACAAGATGGCATATGAGATGAATGAGCACCTGGTTGAAATGTTCCAACAGAAGGCTCGTCATGAGAGGTTTGATGTGATGAGATCACTCATAACCACTCGTATGCAAGAGGGTACATCAGTTAGCGCTCATGTGCTAAAAATGAAGGCATATGTTGATCACTTGGCTCGTCTGGAATCCCCCTTGAGTGATGAATTAGCTGGGGATATCATCCTCAACTCATTGCCTAAGTCATATGATCAGTTCACTATGAACTACAATATGAATGGGATGGAGAAGACACTTGCAGAGCTGCATCAGATGCTCAAAACTACTGAGGTGAATATACCCAGCAAGACTGCACCAGTGCTGATGATCAAGGAGGGTCATGTTAAGAAACCTAACACCAAGAAAAGGGGCAATCAGGGTAAAGGCAAATTAGTTGCAAACAAGAAGCCTCAGAAGGATGCCAAGTATTTTCATTGTAATGAAATTGGGCACTGGAAGAGGAACTGTGCTAAGTATTCAGCTAAACTAAAGCAAGCCAAGGCTTCAGGAGGAGAGTCCTCAGGTACATATGTTATTGAAATCTTTTCTTTTTCTGGCAAAACATGGGTGTTTGACACAGGATGTGGTTTTCACATTTGTAATGCTTTGCAGGGACTAAGAAAGATTAAGAAGCTGAAACAAGGCGACTTGGAGGTCCATGTTGGCAATGGACAAAGAGTTGTTGTGAAGGCGATTGGAGAATATGTTCTTTTACTTCCTTTTGGTTTAGAACTTGTTTTGAACAATGTTTATTTTATTCCTAGTGTTACTAGAAATATTGTTTCGGTTTCTGCTTTGCATGGACAAGGTTTCAATTATCATTTTAATGGTGAATTTATTTCTGCTTATTTTAATGATGTATTTTACTTTGATGCAAAACCAAACAATGGAATCTATGAGATAGAAATCCAAAACAATAACATATTATGCAACATCTCCCATAAACGTAATAAGTTGGACTTTAACGATACGTATATGTGGCATTGTAGACTTGGTCACATAAGCGAGAACCATGTTAAACAACTTAAAACCGCAGGAATCTTAGATTCTAAGGGTTCGGAAACGTTTGGCAAATGCGAATCATGCTTAAGTTGAAAGTTAACAAAAGCACCTTTTTCAAATGTTGGAGAAAGAGCTAATGATCTGTTGGGGCTTGTACATACAGATGTATGTGGTCCATTCAGAACAATGTCAAGACATGGAGAAAGATACTTTGTTACATTCGCTGACGATTTCAGTAGATATGGTTATGTTTATCTTATGAAGCATAAACATGAGACATTTGAAAAGTTCAAGGAGTACCAAAACGAAGTAGATAATCAGCTAAATAGAACTATTAAGATGCTTCGATCAGATCGAGGCGATGAATATCTTAGTCAGGAGTTCATCGACCATCTAAAGGATTGTGGAATAGTTTCACAGCTCACTCCACCTGGAACACCACAACATAAATGTGTGTCTGAACGGAGAAATCGAACTCTATTAGATATGGTTCGATCAATGATGTGTCAAACAACCCTCCCACGCTCCTTTTGGAGTTATGCTCTGGAAACTGCCGCAAAACTTGTGAATATAGCTCCAACGAAGAAGGTTAACAAAACGCCTTATGAGATATGGCATGGAAAGAAACCAATAGTATCCTATCTCAAGGTCTAGGGATGTAACGCTTATGTCACTCTAGAATCTTCGGATAAACTAGATCCCAGAGGCGAAAAAGTGGTTTTCGTCGGATACGCTAAAAGGATCGGTTACCTTTTCTACCACCCCATTAAAAGTAAGATTTTCACTAAACGCAGAGGCATTTTCTTGGAGGATGAGCTTCTGGAATGAGGGATTGGAGAAAACCATGTGGATCTTGAAGAAATTCGAGAATCACAAGTGACTGAACCAGTTGTTCAGACAGAACCAGAACTAACTGATCTAGTTGTTGAAGTTGAGCTTGAGAGGACTCAAGAAACAACAGAAACACCAAGTGTTCGAAGAAGTATTAGGGATCGTCGTGCACCTGAAAGGTATGACGATATCTTCATGATTGATGAAGTTGAACCTGCTACTTACAAAGCTGCAATGTTGGATTCAGAATCCAAGAAATGGTAAGAAGCCACGAATGCAGAGATGCAATCCATGTATGATAACCAAGTCTGGGATTTGGTTGATCTTCCTACCGAAGGTCGGACTGTAGGAAACAAATGGATCTTCAAGAAGAAGACCGACATGGATGGAAATGTGCAAACCTACAAAGCAAGGCTTGTAGCAAAAGGGTTCACTCAGACTCAAGGAATTGATTATGAGGAAACTTTCTCACCAGTAGCCATGCTTAAGTCTATTAGAATTCTACTTGCCATTGCTGCATATTATGACTATGAGATATGGAAAATGGATGTCAAGATTGCGTTACTTTATGGACACTTACTTGAAGATGTCTATATTGTTCAACCTGAAGGTTTTGTCGATCCAAATAATCCTAATAAGGTGTGCAAGCTAAATAAATCCATCTATGGATTGAAGCAAGCATCTCGCAGCTGGAATCTTCGTTTTGATCAGAAAATTAAAGAGTTTGGCTTCATTAAAAACGAATATGAACCATGTATTTACAAGAAATCTAGTGGGAGCTATATCACTTTTCTAATTCTGTAAGTAGATGACATACTAATCATTGGAAACAATATCCCTATGCTAAAAGATGTTAAGGCTTGGTTGGGAAAATGTTTCGCAATGAAAGATCTTGGTGAAGTCGCTTATATTCTAGGAATAAAGATTTATAGAGAAAGATCACAGCGGTTATCAGGTTTAAGTCAAAGTACACATATTGATAAGGTCATACGACGCTTCTCAATGCAAGACTCAAAAAGGGGGCTCTTGCCCATGGCACATGGAACCATTCTTAATGGCGAGCAGTGTGCTAACACCGAAGAGGAAAAGAAGAAAATGGAAAGAGTTCCATATGCTTCTGCTATTGGTTCCATCATGTACGCCATGTTATGTACCAGACCTGATGTCTCGTATGCTCTTAGCATGACGAGTAGATATCAACAGAATCCAGGAGAGAATCACTGGGCTGCAGTGAAGAACATTCTTAAGTACTTAAGA
Organism: Helianthus tuberosus; assembly: GCA_030545235.1. Taxonomy (NCBI): domain Eukaryota; kingdom Viridiplantae; phylum Streptophyta; class Magnoliopsida; order Asterales; family Asteraceae; genus Helianthus; species Helianthus tuberosus. Next base: position 29,306 of record JARYGA010034254.1, on the reverse strand, counting down.
AGGACTAAGGACATGTTCTTAATATATGGAGGACTGGATGAGGAGCTATCAGTTAAGTGTTATATTGATGCAAGTTTCCAGACTGATCGTGACGATTCAAGATCATAGACGGGATATGTTTTCATTCTGAATGGTGGGGCTGTTACTTGGAAGAGCTTGAAGCAAAGTGTGGTTGCTCAATCCACCTGTGAATCAGAATACAATGCTGCATCGGATGCTTCTAAGGAGGCTGCCTGGATGAAGAAGTTCATTACTGATCTCGATGTTGTGCCTAGCATAAAGAAACCAATCGAGATGCTGTATGACAATACTGGTGCCATTGCTCTTGCAAAGGAACCAAGGTCGCATCAAACCACAAGGCATATACTCAGAAAATTCCACTATATTAGAGAGATAATAGAGCGTGGAGACATCGTAATAAGCAAAGTTCATACGGATCTAAATCTGGCTGACCCCTTTACTAAGCCTCTACCTCAAGCTAAACATGAGGAGCATGCTGGAAAAATAGGGCTTAGATTTGCTAGACAGTGGGCATGATATGTAGTTAGTATTGGTGTTTTAATTTTGAACTACAACAGTTACATTGAAATAGTTATTTGATTTATTGGTTAAATGCAAGTTTAATTATTTTGTAACTGTGTTCGTTATTTGTATGTTTATATCCTTGAATAAGCGTATTCTAAAATATCCGTATTCGATCAAATTACATGGGAATGAATTTAAATGTAAGACTATTGTGAATTGAGATGATTGTATTCATGAGATGAATAACTCAAGAGTTTGAGAATCAAAATGCACAGATATCACTAGGGAATGATATTGGATGTGACTCGCTTCAAAACGATCTCCATGGATCTAAGTCATGAGATGTTTTGATATTGATATGTTCAATCTGTCCTTTTTCCTTAGGCACATATTAAACTACATTGATCAAGGACAATCTTTGATGTTATCTTACACTGTCCTGAAACATGGGTAGTAATACGGGTAGCGTTGGGAGGAATCCAAGGTTAAGTGGGAGGTATATGATGCTGATGGAATTCTGTACTTCTATAGGATTAGAAGTATAGACATTATGGCGCCCTCGTTAACTCAAACTGGAATAAACGCGTGGCCACGCTCGGACTAAAAGTAGTTCGTTAGACCACTTTGAATTAAAGACAAGAATAGAGAATGGTTGATCACTATATAAGAATGAATGATCCATGTCTTATGATCAACGAATGTTCTATACAGAAGGGACTTATTGATAGAATTATCAGGGCTATAGTATTTGGTTAAGTAAAGTGTTACTTGAACACAAAGAACTAGTTGACGACTGTAAAGTGTCATGCCATGTTAAGAGCAGTGCGAAGCAGCTAGGCATCCGACTCTGCACACGTTGACTCATTTAATTAAAATCGTCCAAGTGGGAGATTGTTGGATATATGTATGTCCGACCTTAATTAAAGTCAACGTAACTAACTCGGTACAATCAGAAGAGTTACACGTTGGTACATGAATCGTATATGTTCACGAGTAGGTAGATTATTATTTGTGAAATAATAATAGTTTAAACCGGAGGGACTTAATATTAATTAGATTATTATTAAGAGGATTATAATTGTATAATCTTAAAGGGCCTTAATGTAAGATTGGGTTTTATAAAAGGATGTTTAAGGTGGAAACCCTAGATATACTTATATAAAAACACTAAACCCTAGCCACCCTCCTAAGCTTGGCCGCCATCCTCTTGCCGTCGACCAAGCATCGTCGCCGCCTCCTTCTTGGCCGGTTCTACTCTCGGGTATCTTGTGCTCAGGTTGTGAACTTCCTACTAGCGAGGATTCGTTGTAACCCGCGTGTTACAATTCCGGTGTAGTCGTCAAAGGTTGATTACTAGAACCCTCTATGGTTGTTTATTCCTTTTATTTGTTTATACGTGTATAACCTTGATCTTGATTGGGAATATTTATTAATCGGATTAATAAATCAAATTTATATAATCGGCTTTTGGTAAATTATATAAACCGCTTCTGCTATTATTTTGATACCATGATTCCCATCAACAAGTACAAGAGATCAATATATATACTACACAATTAGGGTTGAAGCTCAATGGGCCGACTGCCCTAACTATCGCGCTGCACCCATAGGTGTCAAGAAGTCTACAGCCCAACAACATCAATATGTAAAGATGAGAATCATGCATGCATTATTGTAGATGAGAATCACTATATCTTGAAATAAGCCAATCTCCTGATTTAAGAATTTTAGCAATTGACTTATTAGGCATTGTTGTAGTTGTGTTTTAGTCGATGAACTTGCTAACAAAGGATTAAATTTAAACGTATGCAAATGGACCTACTATTCTTGCATATGTTAAAAATGACATACACTACAAGAAATTGGAGCAATAGCGGCGACACCTAATATGTCGTCGCTATTGGCCTTATCCGCACCTGGTGTCCCACGTTAAACTCTAGTCACACGTTTCTTATCATCATCCAATGGCTGGGGTTTGTCTAGGTTACCTTAGCGGCGCAGATCAGGGCTATTACCGGCGACAAATGTCGCCGCTATTGATCGATTTTCTTGTAGTGATACATCATCGTACCTTATTTAAATTCTGAGATCGCCATGTCCAACAAAGCATCAAGCCCCATGTTAGCTCAGATGAAGGATTCAATTAACGTCACATTTCTTATGCTTAACTTCAAAAACCACTTTTTTTGTAACAAACAATATGGTATACTTACTGTCACATTCGTTTGCTTACTAGGTTTAAGTGACGACAAGGTGAACAAAGGGAAATGGTTCGGCCTACTAAATTTATTTAGAGGGTCGATATTATGTTTCTTGTTTAGCAAGTAGTTAACCCTAGTTAGTCTCTGCAAACAAAAACCTATGTAATTGTAATCTTTGAGTACCTAAATAAAGACAAAACCTAGATGCAGCCGTGGACGTAGGTTTCACATTGAAATTGAACCACATTATATTGCCATGCTCATTTATTCTCTGGTTCTACATGATAACACGTTTGACCCGACATTTGACCTAGTTCGAGTGGGAATCAGGGGGAACCCTTTTAAGGGTTTATTACCCACATAATTACCAACTTATAACTACTTTTAATTCGAGATTTGACTGAGCCATTATTAATTAATCTTGAAGTTAAACCGTAATTACGACGGTTTGACTTTTAGCTAAATAACTAAGCTAATCATAATTAAAGAAGGTTAAGAAAACTTACAAGTGTCTAATGGTTGATTAGGAAGGCCTGGAAAGTGCTCTTGTGCTCCACAATTGATCAGAAGTTTGTTTGAGGGATGAATGAACAAGTGTTTCACTTGTGTGCTTTATATAGTGAACAAAGACACCACAATGTGTTGACAAGTAAGTCTACAACTGACCATACCCTTCCAGCAAGTGTCCTAGATGTTTAGGGGTCGTTTAGGGGCCAAGGGGGATGTGAAAAATCGATTAAAGTCGATTACAAGAGCACCTAGCAGACACACATCCAAGAAATTCGGAATCTGTCCAGATATGGCCGTCGCGTAGCGCGACGGCATGTGGCTTCAGGCTCGCGCTACGCGAGCATGTGTGGTTCAGCCAAACAATTTTTCGTTATTTGCAGTTTTGGTCCTTGGCTCTTCAAACTTTGTAGAGACCTTATTTTCTTGCATTTTGAGCCCTCGTAATTGACGTATAAGGGCTTCAAGACATATACCCACTTTGTTAAGTCCCCGGTTAACTTTATTATTACCCGAAAAGTCCTAACTTTCAACGTTGACGCTTTAACCCTTCGCACACAAATTTGATCATAACTTCCTCATATGATAACGAAACCTTACGAAATTTATATCGTGCATTCTAGTGAGAATAATTAACAGTTACAAAGCTTCGAGTTTGTCAAAAGGTCACTCAGAGGTATAACTTAAACATGTTGACACATTTAACCCCTGTAGTTTGTAATCCCTCACTTTTAGCTTCGCATGATCCATGATTTATTCGTTTGACGTTATAAACATCATGTAGGGTTAATGTACAATGTATTTATTCACTGTTGACATTAAGAACTCGTATATTCAAATACTTTTCATGATTGTCAACTTTAGTCCTTTCAGAACATTCTTTCACATGTTCAAACTTATGACACGTGTCAACACATTATAGGACGTGAATTTTCGAGGTGTTACATCCTCACCCCCTTAAAATAAATCTTGACCTGAGATTTACTGAAATAAATAAGGGTATTTTTCTTTCATCGTGGATTCAACCTCCCACGTATATTCGGGACCTCTACGGGCATCCCATTTGACCTTTACAATAGGTACATGCTTCCTTCGAAGCTTCTTTACCTGTCGATCTTCAATCGACAAAGGTTTTTCCACAAATTTTAAGCTCTCATCTATATGCACATCTGTATGCGGTATCACCAGTGATTCGTCAGCAAAACACTTCTTCAGATTGCAGATGTGGAATACATTGTGTATACTACTGAGTTCTTCAGGTAAGTTTAACTTATAGGCAACTGACCCGACATGTTCGATAACCTCGAAAGGTCCTATGTATCTTGGGCTTATCTTGCCTTTCTTACCAAAACGCATCACCCCTTTCCAGGGTGATACTTTAAGTAACACTTTATCACCCACTTCGAAGTGAAAATCTTTACGCTTTGGATCAGCGTAACTCTTCTGCCTATCCCGGGCAGCTTTGAGACGGTCACGAATCTGGACAATCTTGTCCGTTGTTTCGAACACTATCTCTGGTCCTGATAATTGGACATCTCCAACTTCCGCCCAACAAACCGGTGTTCTACACTTTCTACCATATAATGCCTCAAAAGGCGCAACCTTGATGCTGGTGTGGTAGCTATTGTTGTAGGAGAATTCGATTAATGGTAGGTGTTTATCCCAACTACCACCCAAGTCAATCACACACGCACGAAGCATGTCTGCCAACGTTTGAATAGTACGCTCACTCTGTCCGTCTGTCTGAGGATGGTAAGCCGTACTAAAATTCAAACGTGTACCCAAAGATTGCTGTAAACTTTTCCAAAAATGTGACGTGTATCTAGTATCTCTCTGAGATAATAGACACAGGTATGCCATGTAAGGCTACAATCTTATCCACGTATAACTGGGCTAACATGTCGGAGCTATAAGTCTCCTTGATGGGTAAGAAATGTGCTGACTTAGTCAGTCTATCAACTATAACCCATATTGTATCATTTCCTTTCCTGGTCTTAGGTAACTTGGTGATAAAATCCATAGTTACCATTTCCCACTTCCACGTAGGAAGTTCAGGCTGTTGTAGCAAACCTGACGGCTTTTGATGCTCGGCTTTGACTTGCGCACATGTCAAGCATTTAGCTACATAGGTGGCTACAGACTTTTTCAAGACTATCCACCAATAATTTGCCCTTAGATCCTGGTACATCTTATCAGCTCCAGGATGAACGGAGTATTTGGAACTATGGGCTTCCTGGAGGATGACATCACGAAGTCCTCCATAAATTGGAACCCATATTCGTCCATTTAATCTTAGAATTCCGTCCTTGCTAAGAGTTAACTGCTCCTCAGTTACTCCTAGCTTTTTATTAGGATAGTTAGCTTCCAACACAGCTTCCTTCTGTGCAACTAACAACCTTTCAGTCAAACTGTTCTTTATCTCCATGCGCTTGGCATTGATTCGGATGGGTTTCACCCTCTCCTTTCGACTCAAGGCATCGGCGACTACATTCGCCTTGCCGGGATGGTATCTGATTTCACAATCATAATCATTTAAAGTTTCCATCCAACGGCGTTGCCTCATGTTTAATTCCTTCTGATTGAACAGATGTTGAAGGCTCTTGTGATCAGAATAGATCACACACTTGATCCCATATAGATAATGCCTCCACAGTTTTAGTGCGAATACAACGGCACCCAACTCCAAGTCATGGGTGGTGTAATTCTTTTCATGCACCTTTAACTGTCTTGAAGCATAGGCAATAACCTTGCCTTTCTGCATAAGCACACACCCCATGCCAGTGTGCAATGCATCGTAGTAAACCATAAACTCTTCTATTCCATCTGGCAATGTCAGAACTGGGGCGTTGCTCAACTTTTACTTCAGAATATCAAAGGACTCTTGCTGCTTAGGGCCCCAAATGAACTTTACTTTCTTCTTAGACAAGGAAGTTAGGGGTGCAGCAATCCTTGAAAAATTTTCAATGAAACGCCTGTAATATCCTGCCAATCCCAGGAAGCTACGAATCTCTGTAGGCGTCTTTGGCTCTTGCCAGTTCATAACTGCTTCAACTTTAGCGGGATCCACTTAGATACCACGCTCACTGACCACATGTCCAAGGAATTGGACTTCTCGAAGCCAAAATTCACACTTAGAGAATTTGGCATAAAGTTTCTCCTGGTGCAGAAGTTTGAGAATACAACGAAGGTGTTTCTCATGGTCAGCTTGATTCTTAGAATAAATGAGGATGTCGTCGATGAAAACGATGACGAATTTATCTAAGTATGGCTTGCAAACGCGATTCATGAGATCCATGAACGCGGCCGGTGCATTAGTGAGCCCAAAAGGCATCACTAGGAACTCGTTATGACCATAACGAGTCCTAAATGTTGTTTTGTGCACGTCTTCATCTCTAACCTTCAGTTGATGGTAGCCTGACCTTAAGTCAAACTTCGAGAAATAACTTGCTCCTTGCAGTTGATCGAACAAATCGTCGATCCTGGGCAAAGGATATCTATTCTTTATCGTGACTTTATTAAGCTCACGATAATCGATGCACAGATGCATCAATCCATCTTTCTTCTTCACAAATAGGACTGGCGCTCCCCACAGAGACGAACTAGGTTTAATGAAACCTTTAGCTAGCAGTTCGTCCAGTTGTGTCCTCGATTCCTTCATTTCTGTGGGCGCCAACCTATAAGGTGCTCTAGCAACCGGTACTGCTCTAGGGATGATATCAATCCTGAATTCCACTTGCCTATCTGGTGGCAAACCAGGTAGTTCTTTCGGAAAAACTTCTGGGTATTCAGAAATGACAGGGATGTCTTCTATCTTCGGTTTAGGCTCATCAATGATCACTTGTGCCATGTAAATGACACAACCCTTCTTTAAACACTTGGAAGCCTTGAGCATAGACACTTGCTCAGGCAATCCATACTGGGTATCTCCCCGAATGGTAAGTGATTCACCAGACGGAGTCTTTATCACCACTTGCTTTCTGTTGCAGACAATTTGGGCTTGGTTATGAGATAACCAGTCCATACCCAAGACTATGTCAAAACCGGCTAATTTAAATGGAAGTAGAGACATAGGAAAAGAATGGTTCTTAATGGATATAACACATCCATCTAACACAGTTAAGACGGTTTCTAGGGTGCCATCTGCTAACTCCACCTCATAATTCACATTTAAGGTTTTGACAGGTAATTTCAGCAATTTGCAAAATTTATGATCTACAAACGACTTATCAGCGCCTGAATCAAATAGTACTCTTGCAAAAACATCATTTACAAGGAAAGTACCTGTAATAACGTTGTCGTCTAGAATCGCTTCCTTTGCGTCCATTCTGAAGACTCTAGCATTAGTCTTCTTGGCCTCTTCAGGCTTCTTGGTGTACTTAGGGCAGTTGGTTTTAATGTGGCCCTTTTCATTGCAACGGTAGCACGTTGCGTCTTTCATCTTCTTGCAATCCAGATTTTTGTGATCCGTGGACTTGCATATTCCACATGCATAGGTTTTTGACTGAGTCTGTGAGTTCGACTCGAGTCTGCACTTTCCATAGTGCTGTTTCTTGCAAATTTTGCATTTGGGCTTCTCACTAGAGTGATGCCCATCTTTCCTTGACTCCGATCCTTTCTTGTTGTCACCGTTCCCACGGTGTTTCTTGTTCGATCTCCGTGAACCATCATTTTCACGTTTTCTCTTCTCAGCCTCCTTATTCCTCAGCGATCTCTGCCTGACCGCATCCAAAGTGAGGGACAAGGATATGTCAGCTACAGATCTAAAAGTAGCTGGCCGAGAAGCCTTCACGCTTGCCTTGATTTCCGGGGCTAAACCACCGATAAAACGAGCTATTCTTTTTGGCTCCGGGGTTACCAGATATGGAACTAACCGGGACATCGTGTTGAAGCTCGTTAGGTAAGCTTGACAGTCAAGGTTTGTCATCACCAATGATAGAAAATCAGATTCTATCTTCTCCACCTCATGCTGAGGGCAGTAATTTTCCCTGATAAGGGCAACAAATTGATCCCACGACATGTTGTACAATGGGATTTTCCCGGTGGCTTGAATCAATGATCTCCACCATGCTAAAGCTTCACCCTTAAAAGACTGCGACACAAACTTGACCACGTCTCTCTCAGCGCATCCGCTGATATCCACAACCGTATCCATCTCATCCAGCCACGTCATACAATCAATGGCTCCTTTCTCCCCAGTGAAATCCCGGGGTTTGCAGGAAACGAAATATTTATATGAGCAACCCTTGTCACGGGGTCCTTGATTTAGTACAACCTGCTGAGATGGAGCACTGTGGTGGTTCGAGGAGTGCCGATCATCATCTTTCTTCGGTTCGTCCTTCTTGGACGGTGGCTTTGAAGGCTGTGTAGATAGGGTCCTACTACGAGTCCCACTATACTCTTCGTACTGCCTTTCCAATGCCTTTGTAACTGCGTCGTCGACCAACGCTTTTAATTCCGCACCCGTTAAATTAATCAGGGCGTTATCAATGTTCTCCACTGGATGACTATTTATCTCGTCTGAGTTAGCCATTTTAATTGAACTGTTACAGAAAACAAGAACAATAGTTTATTTGGGAGTTTATTATGGAATCGCCCCTTAGGGTAATTCATTAACCATGGTAAACAGAGACCATATTTGGTTAATTTATTAATCGTATTCAATTAGGATTTCAATTCAAATTTTATCCTAATCATAAACAATAACAATATATATATTAGCACATAAGGCTTAGTCACATGGACAATTTAAATTATAAGCTATGATTTCAGAGAATCAAGGCCTTTAAGGTATATTGGCACAACAGGCCTACTCACAAGGACATTTATAAATTATAAGCTATGATTTCAGAGAATCAAAGCATGAAGGTATACTGGCACAATAGGCCTAGTCACAAGGACGTTTATAAATTATAAGCTATGATTTCAGAGAATCAAAGCATGAAGGTTTGAACCTAGTCCATTACCTTTATCTGACAGGGAGTCATCGCTACCACTGTCTTTTGGCTCATATGGAAATGAGCAGGGCCCGTAGGCACTATATTACCACGTATGGTCAAAATATGATCATTTTAATTGATGATCTAAACCCATGATTCGGAGATCATTTAGTTGGGTTTGGAATCATTGAAAAGATCCTTATATAATAATGACGTGTGTGATTTTAAATGAATCACGTCTGCCAGGAGTGTTAACATGTTTACAGATGTTAACAGGGATTTGAATCTTTTAAACAGGTCTTACCATCATGGCCAGGTCTTTATAATGACACTCAGGCTAGGTTTCACTCTTAAGATTCTTGTTCAATATTTAAATAGGCAGATTATTATTAAAAGGAATGATTTTGATTTATTTATTTCATATATAATATTTATGCATATAATAGCAAGATGAAATTTATAAACGTAACATTCCATTAATTTTCAAAAGATTACATGTTGCCCTAAATGGGACTTTTCAACAAACAACTTACCCACACAGGGGTTTAAACAAGTGCCTACCCACGCAGGGGCTTAATAACACACATACCCACGCAGGGGCTTAATAACATACATACATACATACCCACGCAGGGGCTTAATAACATACATACCCACGTTGGGTCTTAATAACATAATAGTCCACGCAGGGACTTACACTAATAACATAGTCACGTAGGGGTTTACAGAAAGATAAACCCATGCAGGGGTCAAAACAAACAAGCATACCCTCGCAGGGGTTCATACAACAAGACTGGCCCACGCAGGGGCTCAACAACGAATGGAAGGATTCAGTGGTCCTTCTTGCTCTTCCCTTTAATCAGGCTCGTTAATCCTTGGAAGAACGTTTGTCGCTCCCTGTGAAACTCTCGCTCTACATGGTCCAACCTTTGCAGAATTTCTTCACGCTCTGGTGGGGAGAACCTTGGTGGTTGCGATTATTGCCTGATAATAGGTCTTGGAGGTATTTGGTACCCGTGTGTTGGGTACCCTACTCCCCATGGATCTCCATAGGGTCCTTGGGTGTTGTAGTTCGCCGCTACCATGTAGGGGTCGGCTTCTGCGTAACCATAATTGTGGTGAGTCGGCGGTTCAAACGGGTTATACGCCATGGAACCCGTGTATGCTGGGATTGGGTTATCAAAACCCATCGGCGGTGGCTGTGGTACAGCTGGGTTAGAAGATCCACCCATTTGTGGGTCCTCCTGATGTGGCGGATAGTGGCTGCCACTGGATTGACGAGGAGAGCTGAAATGAAAGTCTCCTGCTCGCGCAGACATACGTGCTCCGGATCTCCTACGCCTTGGCGGTTGTGGAGGTGCCGGTTGAACTGGTGGCGGTGGAGGTGGTGGCGTGACTGCCACAAATCTTGAATCCACAGAGGGATCCTGTTGCTGCTGTAGCTGCTGCTGAGGCGGTGAATGGCGAGGAGGTGTATAGTACCATTCGTGCCTGGTAAACATAGCTTGAAAGCTATCTGGACCAACATAGGGTGATCCGTGGAAAGAAGATCCGTCAGAGATCTCTATCGGGTGGTTTGGTGTACCACTGGCAGGTTCGACGGGGTCCGTATCCTCGTCCATATCGTCCGCGTGATCTCCCGATAAATGATCCTCCGGCCCCAATGGGTTAAAACCCGCTGGTTCTGCTATGTAGTTTGCCGGGTTAAACCAGCCCCTAAAAACTGGTGTAGGGTCACCAAAAGAATGATGCGATAAGGATTGCTGCAACGGTATGTAGGAAGGTTGCGGGTTGTTGGGCTCGTATTCCGGTTGTGGCCCATAAGGGTTTTGGACAGGAGGTGTGGAGCTGTGTGAGACCGACCGTCTAGCCGGTTCAAAGAGGTTCCTCCGGTTTTTCTGGGGATCGTCACTCTCTGTGGTTGAAGGAGCTTGCACATTTGAGGGTCCTGCCTCGTTGTCATTGGGGGCGGTGATTGGTCGCTTTCCGCGTCCTCTTCTCCTGAAGAATCTTGGTGGCATTTTGTTAATCCTGTCAATACAATATGAGATAACGACAAGAATATATATAATGTAAAGGATAAAACAAAAACCAAACAAGGTAGAATTTGTCCTATGTTATTTGTCTAGACTCGAAAGTTTAGATATGTGCAATTGTGTAACTGAGATTAAACACAAAAGGCTAGTGTTTAATTCACTCAGTGTTGGCTCTGATACCAACCTGTCACACCCCGATTTCCACGTGTCACCGGTGGGCCCGGTGGGGGAGTATCGTGACGTGGTTGGCAACATAATAGTCAAACAACACAATATTTAATATGCACAGCGGAAGCAATTTAAAAATATGATACAACCGAATTTAATATTGTAATATCAAATGTCACAATATTCGGAAGTTTATCCACAGATGGATCGAAAGTAAAATAGAATTAATAGTTCAACAGACTTCAGGCATCTTAAGCTTGCGAGACTTCTATTGATGCTAAGGAGAAATCCCAGCCAATTACGCTTAGTACCTGCATTTAATCTTTTTGGGAAAATACGTCAGTTTACACTGGTAAATACAATCAACTGACTCATTTTGGAAAATGATTGAAAATTGGTTTGGATGCACGTGGCATAAACATTTTATTTAACTTGGGAGAATTATTTAATATTATAATCTTGTGAACGAATTACATGTTCCTTGTGCGTTCAGTAGCCCGGATCTTGTCCGGGTTAAAGATCAATAGACACACCACAGTATTCTTTTGTGCACCGACGGATGTACGCCTGCACCCCGCGCTTAAGTCGTGGCCATTTCGTAAAATGATGCCAAGGATATCCGGGACATGGTCATTAACCCCCCAAAGGCTTTAAGTAACAAGACTGTTTAAACGAGCCAATCAAATTATTCAATTAACCACCCAACGATGGAAGATTTGATGCCCGATCAAGCGGTATGCTATATACCGTAACCCAAGCCCGTATAGGGAAAATAAGTTAAAAGTATTTACCTGAGCAATGTATAAATCACAATAAGCAAATTGCAAGTAGCTTTTACTGGTTCTCCTAATCTGGAACAAAGTTTTATAATAACCTATTAGAATCCTAACGGGTCTTTAGTTAAGCTTAAGCTTAGACCGGTTAGTTTCAAAGATACGGTTCGTACGCACGATTAAGCGAAGACCGAATAGAATGTGATTTAGACCCGACAAGTTCAGAGACTTGTTTAATATGGGTCCTTCATGCACATTCTGGATTTTGAGATAAAACCGATAAGGTTTGACCCGTTTCGGCTAATTTATGTAAACTTGTTACATAAACCGCACCGAACGCGTAATAAGCGTAACGGGTAATAATGAGAGCCATTTACAGGTTTCCTAAGTTAATATGCTCCATATATGTTATGACATCAGTAAGATATCATTTATTATGCCCGAAATGAATTTAAACATAAACTATGCCCCGTAGGGGTAGTTTGGTCATTTTAAAGGTTGTAAAAGAGTTTAAGTGTTAACCTGAGTTACAGGTCTGATGAAATCAGCAAAAATACTTATTTTACCGTGTTATAACAGTAGGGTAAAGTATATATGTGAAATTTATCAATTATAACCAAACTATGCCCCGTAGGGGTATTTTGGTAATTTCACATAAGCCGAAAAGCTCAAAACTAAAGTCTGAGTTTAACAACCTTTGCTTACTGTTAGAATATTATAATTTGCCTCAAATATCAATAGGTATCAACCCTTGTATGTTTAATATGGTTATAGCACATACTACGCGTTAAAAACGCTTAAAAAGGCGATTAAAAGCCATTTCCGGGTTTGATACATAAAGCTGATATTTTTATTATTCCAAAAGGCTTAAAATGATTTATTTATCATATGTGATCAGTAGCAAAAGGTTTGGAGTCATTTAGATGCGTAAAACTCATTTTATGGCCCGTAAGGGCAAAACCGACAATTACCGGATTAAGCCTACGACTATAAGTTATGCTCAGCCTAAAATTAATTAAAAATCTTTAAAAATCCCAAAATAATATATTACATCAGTGGGTAAAGATTTTGGTATTAAAAAGTAGGCTTAACTAGGCTATACGCTAATTACGCCGTTTTATTAACATAAAGCTTTCATTTTACGCTAACGAGCATAACTCTTTATCTACACCTCAAACTGATGTCAAACTTTGCATATAAGTTTATATATCAGTAATTAAAGTTTCTACTCTTTTACATTTCCAAAAATCACGTTTTAAGGTGAAAAGGGCATAATGGTCAACATCTGAGCAATTAACGGAATCATGCATATTAATTGGATAACTAATGATCCGAGGTGTATAATCACAGAGGGTTATACTAGCATGTAACCTGGTCCAAATAAAGCTCTAAGGAATTTCTAAAACATGCCATAACGGGTCAGAACTGAAAGTCAAAGTATAAGTCAAACTATGCGACTTTTGGTTCCGAACCGGGTTTAAATAGGAAATTTTCGGGTTGAACATGTTTAGACATGTTCTTACACTAATTACCAAGTTATATTAATGATCAAACAGGTTGTATATGTTCTACATTGCTAATTATGCATAAATTGAAATTTAAGCATTCTGTTGACTTTTTATTAACACGTTTGACCCGACATTTGACCTAGTTCGAGTGGGAATCAGGGGGGACCCTTTTAAGGGTTTATTACCCACATAATTACCAACTTATAACTACTTTTAATTCGAGATTTGACTGAGCCATTATTAATTAATCTCGAAGTCAAACCGTAATTACGACGGTTTGACTTTTAGCTAAATAACTAAGCTAATCATAATTAAAGAAGGTTAAGCAAACTTACAAGTGTCTAATGGTTGATTAGGAAGGCCTGGAAAGTGCTCTTGTGCTCTACAATTGATCAGAAGTTTGTTTGAGGGATGAATGATCAAGTGTTTCACTTGTGTGCTTTATATAGTGAACAAAGACACCACAATGTGTTGACAACTAAGTCTACAACTGACCATACCCTTCCAACAAGTGTCCTAGATGTTTAGGGGTCGTTTAGGGGCTAAGGGGGATGTGAAAAATCGATTAAAGTCGATTACAAGAGCACCTAGCAGACACACATCCAAGAAATTCGGAATCTGTCCAGATATGGCCGTCGCGTAGCGTGACGGCATGTGGCTTCAGGCTCGCGCTACGCGAGCATGTGTGGTTCAGCCAAACAATTTTTCGTTATTTGCAGTTTTGGTCCTTGGCTCTTCAAACTTTGTAGAGACCTTATTTTCTTGCATTTTGAGCCCTCGTAATTGACGTATAAGGGCTTCAAGACATATACCCACTTTGTTAAGTCCCCGGTTAACTTTATTGTTACCCGAAAAGTCCTAACTTTCAAAGTTGACGCTTTAACCCTTCGCACACGAATTTGATCATAACTTCCTCATATGATAACGAAACCTTACGAAATTTATATCGACCAAGCATCGTCGCCGCCTCCTTCTTGGCCGGTTCTACTCTCGGGTATCTTGTGCTCAGGTTGTGAACTTCCTACTAGCGAGGATTCGTTGTAACCCGCGTGTTACAATTCCGGTGTAGTCGTCAAAGGTTGATTACTAGAACCCTCTGTGGTTGTTTATTCCTTTTATTTGTTTATACGTGTATAACCTTGATCTTGATTGGGAATATTTATTAATCGGATTAATAAATCAAATTTATATAATCGGCTTTTGGTAAATTATATAAACCGCTTCTGCTATTATTTTGATACCATGATTCCCATCAACAAGTACAAGAGATCAATATATATACTACACAATTAGGGTTGAAGCTCAATGGGCCGACTGCCCTAACTATCGCGCTGCACCCATAGGTGTCAAGAAGTCTACAGCCCAACAACATCAATATGTAAAGATGAGAATCATGCATGCATTATTGTAGATGAGAATCACTATATCTTGAAATAAGCCAATCTCCTGATTTAAGAATTTTAGCAATTGACTTATTAGGCATTGTTGTAGTTGTGTTTTAGTCGATGAACTTGCTAACGAAGGATTAAATTTAAACGTATGCAAATGGACCTACTATTCTTGCATATGTTAAAAATGACATACACTACAAGAAATTGGAGCAATAGCGGCGACACCTAATATGTCGTCGCTATTGGCCTTATCCGCACCTGGTGTCCCACGTTAAACTCTAGTCACACGTTTCTTATCATCATCCAATGGCTGGGGTTTGTCTAGGTTACCTTAGCGGCGCAGATCAGGGCTATTACCGGCGACAAATGTCGCCGCTATTGATCGATTTTCTTGTAGTGATACATCATCGTACCTTATTTAAATTCTGAGATCGCCATGTCCAACAAAGCATCAAGCCCCATGTTAGCTCAGATGAAGGATTCAATTAACGTCACATTTCTTATGCTTAACTTCAAAAACCACTTTTTTTGTAACAAACAATATGGTATAATTACTGTCACATTCGTTTGCTTACTAGGTTTAAGTGACGACAAGGTGAACAAAGGGAAATGGTTCGGCCTACTAAATTTATTTAGAGGGTCGATATTATGTTTCTTGTTTAGCAAGTAGTTAACCCTAGTTAGTCTCTGCAAACAAAAACCTATGTAATTGTAATCTTTGAGTACCTAAATAAAGACAAAACCTAGATGCAGCCGTGGACGTAGGTTTCACATTGAAATTGAACCACATTATATTTCCATGCTCATTTATTCTCTGGTTCTACATGATAACACGTTTGACCCGACATTTGACCTAGTTCGAGTGGGAATCAGGGGGAACCCTTTTAAGGGTTTATTACCCACATAATTACCAACTTATAACTACTTTTAATTCGAGATTTGACTGAGCCATTATTAATTAATCTTGAAGTTAAACCGTAATTACGACGGTTTGACTTTTAGCTAAATAACTAAGCTAATCATAATTAAAGAAGGTTAAGAAAACTTACAAGTGTCTAATGGTTGATTAGGAAGGCCTAGAAAGTGCTCTTGTGCTCCACAATTGATCAGAAGTTTGTTTGAGGGATGAATGATCAAGTGTTTCACTTGTGTGCTTTATATAGTGAACAAAGACACCACAATGTGTTGACAAGTAAGTCTACAACTGATCATACCCTTCCAGCAAGTGTCCTAGATGTTTAGGGGTCGTTTAGGGGCCAAGGGGGATGTGAAAAATCGATTAAAGTCGATTACAAGAGCACCTAGCAGACACACATCCAAGAAATTCGGAATCTGTCCAGATATGGCCGTCGCGTAGCGCGACGGCATGTGGCTTCAAGCTCGCGCTACGCGAGCATGTGTGGTTCAGCCAAACAATTTTTCGTTATTTGCAGTTTTGGTCCTTGGCTCTTCAAACTTTGTAGAGACCTTATTTTCTTGCATTTTGAGCCCTCGTAATTGACGTATAAGGGCTTCAAGACATATACCCACTTTGTTAAGTCCCCGGTTAACTTTATTATTACCCGAAAAGTCCTAACTTTCAACGTTGACGCTTTAACCCTTCGCACACAAATTTGATCATAACTTCCTCATATGATAACGAAACCTTACGAAATTTATATCGTGCATTCTAGTGAGAATAATTAACAGTTACAAAGCTTCGAGTTTGTCAAAAGGTCACTCAGAGGTATAACTTAAACATGTTGACACATTTAACCCCTGTAGTTTGTAATCCCTCACTTTTAGCTTCGCATGATCCATGATTTATTCGTTTGACGTTATAAACATCATGTAGGGTTAATGTACAATGTATTTATTCACTGTTGACATTAAGAACTCGTATATTCACATACTTTTCATGATTGTCAACTTTAGTCCTTTCAGAACATTCTTTCACATGTTCAAACTTATGACACGTGTCAACACATTATAGGACGTGAATTTTCGAGGTGTTACATCCTCACCCCCTTAAAATAAATCTTGACCCGAGATTTACTGAAATAAATAAGGGTATTTTTCTTTCATCGTGGATTCAACCTCCCACGTATATTCGGGACCTCTACGGGCATCCCATTTGACCTTTACAATAGGTACATGCTTCCTTCGAAGCTTCTTTACCTGTCGATCTTCAATCGACAAAGGTTTTTCCACAAATTTTAAGCTCTCATCTATATGCACATCTGTATGCGGTATCACCAGTGATTCGTCAGCAAAACACTTCTTCAGATTGCAGATGTGGAATACATTGTGTATACTACTGAGCTCTTCAGGTAAGTTTAACTTATAGGCAACTGACCCGACACGTTCGATAACCTCGAAAGGTCCTATGTATCTCGGGCTTATCTTGCCTTTCTTACCAAAACGCATCACCCCTTTCCAGGGTGATACTTTAAGTAACACTTTATCACCCACTTCGAAGTGAAAATCTTTACGCTTTGGATCAGCGTAACTCTTCTGCCTATCCCGGGCAGCTTTGAGACGGTCACGAATCTGGACAATCTTGTCCGTTGTTTCGAACACTATCTCTGGTCCTGATAATTGGACATCTCCAACTTCCGCCCAACAAACCGGTGTTCTACACTTTCTACCATATAATGCCTCAAAAGGCGCAACCTTGATGCTGGTGTGGTAGCTATTGTTGTAGGAGAATTCGATTAATGGTAGGTGTTTATCCCAACTACCACCCAAGTCAATCACACACGCACGAAGCATGTCTTCCAACGTTTGAATAGTACGCTCACTCTGTCCGTCTGTCTGAGGATGGTAAGCCGTACTAAAATTCAAACGTGTACCCAAAGATTGCTGGAAACTTTTCCAAAAATGTGACGTGTATCTAGTATCTCTGTCTGAGATAATAGACACAGGTATGCCATGTAAGGCTACAATCTTATCCACGTATAACTGGGCTAACATGTCGGAGCTATAAGTCTCCTTGATGGGTAAGAAATGTGCTGACTTAGTCAGTCTATCAACTATAACCCATATTGTATCATTTCCTTTCCTGGTCTTAGGTAACTTGGTGATAAAATCCATAGTTACCATTTCCCACTTCCACGTAGGAAGTTCAGGCTGTTGTAGCAAACCTGACGGCTTTTGATGCTCGGCTTTGACTTGCGCACATGTCAAGCATTTAGCTACATAGGTGGCTACAGACTTTTTCAAGACTATCCACCAATAATTTGCCCTTAGATCCTGGTACATCTTATCAGCTCGAGTGTCATCCAATCAAATTTTTTTTTTTTTTGTTTTGTTTAATAGAGGGCTCCATCCCACACCGTGCAAGTTAAAGGGGGGCGTTATAAAGCCCCCTAGCTGACGTGGCGCCTACGTGGCGCTGAGGTGTCCTTATAAAGCCCAAGAGGGGTTCTTCCACACCCTCTAGCCTTAACATGATGGCGAGCTCACCTATAGCGCCCCTCTTGATTGGCTGGGTGTGGGGGTATAGCGCCGGCGGCGCCATAGGTGGTGACGAGGCGGTGGTGGCGCCCCCCACACCCTCCGGCCTAAATATTTAATTTTCATCATGGCTTAATTATTGAAGCATGTGTGATTATTTTACTATATTTGGTGTCGTATTTTTGGAAACAAGTTCATTTTACTCAAAAGTTAATTGACGAGAACACAAATAAAACAAGATTAAAAATATTACAAAATTTAACGAATAAAATATACTAAGTGAGGAAAAATATCACTCTTCTTTTGTTTCTTCAGGCCAACTTGTCGAAAAAAAGTTGCATAAAATTTTGAATAAATTTATATTATATAATCCATACGACTAATCAGTGATTGGAATTCTAGGGTTGTCAAATTTACAAAATGAAAGAATTAAACGGTAAGAAGGACAAAAAGGGAAACCTAACATTTACGACTTTTATTTTCTTTCATATTTTTTACACTCAAATAATTTGTATATTTTTTACAAAGTTTATAACATAAAATTAGTGGAATTCTCTCCCGCCTCCTAAATTCGTTACACTCAAATAATTTGTATATTCACAATCCGTCTCCTAAATTCTATGAGAGAGCTTTTTATATCATGGAGTAAACTGTCAAAATGATCCCTAAGGTTTGGTCACTTTTACCACTTAGGTACAAAACTCAAACCTTTTGAATCTGAATCACTGTGATTTCAATTTTGTTGTCATTTTCATACAAAACCAAAATCTTATCATATTTTTGAGTTAATATCCAGTTTTTTTTTTTTTTGTCTTTTCTCTCCCTTTAATGGCGAAATGGTCTTTTAACGTTTTATTATAAAAAAATTAAAAAAATCTGACCATTTTGCCCTTAATTAAAAGAGAGGAAAAAGACGAAAAAAAACTGGATGTTAACTGAAAAATCTGACCAGATTTTGCTTTTGGGTGAAAATGCCAACAAAATTGAAACCACAGGGACCCAAATTCAAAAGATTTGAGTTTTGGACTAAAGTGTCAAAAGTGATCAAACTTCAGGGACCATTTTGGCAGTTTACTCTATATTATGAAAAGTGATTGTAAATGGTTATGAGTAGAGTAGAGAGAAAATGTTAGAGCATTCACATTCTAACCATCAAATTATGTGAGGAGGAGTTTTTATATTATAAAGGGTATAAAAAGTGGTTGTGAGTAGAGGAGAGAAAAAATGTTACTGTTCATCTGTATATTTGGGGAGACACTGTTCACCCGTTATAATTTTTTAATATATTTTGAAAGTGGTTGTGAGTGGAAGTGAGAGAAAAATGTAATGATAATATTATTTAATTGAAAGGAGAGAGAAAAAGTATTTGTTTTTAGTGGAAATATATTTATATAGGATTTGTTTTTTAGTGGAATGTATGTATAATTTGATGGTTTGGATGTGAATGCTCTTAGTGTTCATATATAAATTTGAGGGGACACTGTTCACTCTCTATAATTTTTTAATATATTTTGAAAGTGGTTGTGAGTGGAGAAGAGATAAAAGATAATGATAAAAGTATAAAAAAAATTATTATTTAATTGAAATGGGAGAGAAAATGTAGTTGTTTTTAGTGAAATTTGAGTGTAAAAAGGATGGAAGGGATGTGAATGCTCTTATGGCATGAATTTGATTGGTATCGTTTTGATTCATTACGATATTATCGGTACAGTAAACTTTCAAAATACATTTGGTATCAATGGTTTATTATTATCACATAGACGTTTGCTAATCGAATGCTTAAAAATCTTTCGTAGTCGTGTCTCGAGTTTCCGCCTTGGCCGGGGTGTGACATACGCCCCCTCACCACAACGCGAGGGGCAAATGACTAGTTTATTTTAAAGTTTAAGAAAATGACTAAATACAATGTTTTTTTATTTCTTTGGAAATTACAACAAAAGACCAAATTTCATTTAGTTATAGAAGTTACAACTGTCCAGGTCATGTATAGGTTATTTATAGAAATCCAAAGGACATGATGTATAAAAATGTCTCCCTTCTGTTCAAGATATATAAGAGCATTCACACCTTTTCTCTTATTTTTATGTGTGTGGGTTCTGTATATTATAAAAAATGGTTATGAGAGGTTATGAGTGAAGCAGAGAGAAAATATTACTGTTCATCTGTATATTTGGGGGGACACTATTCACCCTATTAATGTTTTAATATTTTTTTTTTAAAATAATTGTCAGTGAATGAGAAAGAAAAAATAATGATAAATGTATAAAAAATATTATTTAATTAAAAAAGAGAGAGAAAATTAGTAATTTTTAGTGAATTATAGAAATAGAGGAAGAGATGTGAATGCTACAAAGTTTAAATTCTGCAAAATGGTATTTAGTAGTAAGTTTCTCGTTTATAAAATATAGGTTACATATTACATACACATAAACTATACACATTTATTTCAATATTTAAAATTATAAAAAAAGACATACGAACAAATTAGTTTAATAGAATTTTTTATGTACATAACATGCATATTTGCATGTAAGAAGTAAGATTTAATATATATATATATATATATATATATATATATATATATATAGGGTGGGGTTCTAGAGTGAACACAAATGTGTTTGCGAACTGAGTGAACAAATCTTGGCCATTGATTTACACATGTGGATGGCTAGGATTTCATCATCAAATCCTAAAATACACTAGTGTATTTCATTATCAAATCATGGCCATTAATCTACACACATGTATGGATAGGATTGGTTCGCTCAGTTCGCAAATTACACTAGTGTTCACTCTTGAACCTAATCCTATATATATATATATATATATATATATATATAGGGGATAGATCATGAGAAAACTAGTTTAAATGAGAAAACCAAAAAACTAACTAAAAAAGTCTAAAAAAACCTAAAAAACATACAATTTTTTTATAGAAAAATCGCAACTTTTTATGTATGGAAAAAAATTTTCAAAATTTTTTTTTTTTGTTTGTACTGCACATGTGCACTAATACGGAAAGTCTAAACCACTTAACCCACCCCCCACCGACACCCCCCAAAAACCTAAACCCCCCACCCCCCCCCCCCCCCAAAAAAAAAAAACCTAAATTCACCCTCCCACCAAAAGCCTAACCCCCCCCCCCCCCCAAAAAAAAAAAAAAAAACCTAAACCCCCCACCCTCCCGAAAACCTAAAACTAAACATAAACCCGAAAAAAACCTAAACCCCCCACCCCCACCCCCCAAAAACCTAACCCCTCCCCCCCCCCCCCCCCCCACCCAAAAACCTAATCCTAAACCTCCAAAAAAAGTAACCCTAAAAGCTAAACTAGACTCAAAAAACTAATTTTAAGCATGGAATGCACATTGTAGTACATGTTATATTGCACATGTGCACTACTATAATAATAGTATTGAAAACAAGACGACACCATAAATCTTTTTTTATGTCATAAAACATATGCTCGAATATACTTGAATGAAAGATACAAAAATTTGTGATCTTATGGTGCCATTTTTGTTTTAAAATGATAACGTATGGAGAAATGAGAAATGTTTGAAAAGTTATATATATTTTTTCCAATTTTACCCCTCATTCATTAAAAGTCCCCCCTCCTTTTTAGTGGTTTTTAGTTAGTTTTCTAGTTTTCTCATATATATGCAGTTTTCTCATGATCCTCTCCCTATATATATATATATATATATATACGGGTTCAGGACTCTACACGTGGCACGCGATATAGTGAAGGGCTGAGGGGCTTTTTTGTCCTTTTACATTATTTTTTTCAATGCGTCTTATAACACCACTTCATTTTTTGGCGTGTAAGATTTTTTTGGCGTTTAGTTAGATTCAATAACTACCTGGCGTTTTATTGTTTTTTTAGCTCTACCTCGATTAATTAATCGTTTTTGTATTACATAGTAAATATTTTGGAGTTTATGGCGTCCGCAAATTCATTAGGCGTTTTTGTAGATTTCAACAGTTCAATAAACCCTATATATGTTATAAAGGTAAATTTCTTGACGTTCATGGCAAGTTTAAATTCATTAGTAATTTAAAAGAGTACAACTAAGAAATCAAACAAAAACTAATAATCTTCTATGGATGGTATTACATCAGAGATGTAACCATCGCTTTGTTCATCACTCTCATCAGACTCATCATCATCATCATCGTCTTATGCATTGGCATATAACGCCATAATCTCGTCTCGTTTTTGTTGCATCCTATACTTAAATATCATCACAACGCTGGATCTTGCATTGTACGAAGGTGCTAAATCATAGAGTTGTTCAAGAAGATGTAGTTTTTCTGTGTTCAGCACTTCGTCCATTGTCAATGAATAATCCACCCCGTGTTGATAGCTCACGTTCACCGTTCTTGATTGTTCATCCAAACTCCAACTGGAAACTTTTGGTAGATCAGTATCGTCAACATCATCATCATCATCTGCTCGAACTTTTCTCTATAATCTTCTTATTACCGTTCGAGTCATTTCACAGTCGTAAGCCACTGGAATCCCAAGGGTTAGAATATCCCTCTGAACGGCTTCAACCATACTAAGTATGGCCTTAATTGTCTTGACTTTCACCCTTCTCCTGTCAGAGAAATTTAGGACGAAATGTCTCTATGACCTCTCAAACCTCCATGTAATAACCTGAGCCATTTTTATAAGTTGTATGACATTTAGACAATGCGTTGCGTATTTAGTGAATTTGTGGAGTGTTAAGCTTTGTTTACCTGTTGTACTTATATAATGAGCTTTTTTTGGCGCCAGGTAGATATATGTTTTTGGCGTTAAAAAACATTAGTAATTTTTTTGATGTGTATTTTGTGTATCAATTGTCGTGCTATGTAGGATGCAGGCCTATAATGTGACATGTAATTATGGCGTTTTGAAAAGATAAATAAATTCAATTACGATGGCGTGGGTTTTAATATAATAAATGTTAGTAATAAAGTTTTCCGTCATTTCAGTTACTGTTTGTAGTTACGGTTTTATTCAGCTTCATCTGTTAAGGCTGTAACACGCCCCATCTTTTCAGGGTTTGGCGTTTGTATTTAATGACGTTTAGAAAAGATGGCACATTGTTTTATACATTGTTTTAATGGCGTTTAGTTAATTTTTGGAGTTTTTAATAATAATTGGTTAAAGTAATTTCATTACAAGTTTTGGCATTTTATATAGCAACAACGTGTTTGGCTAGTATCCGTTCTCATAGTTTTCATACTATTAGGCGTTTGGTGTTTGTAGTATTTTGGTGTTTTATAAACATTTTTTTACAGATATAATGTATTTCATCAGTGGAGAATTAGATAACAAACAACAGAAAATGATCCCCTAAAAATTAAAAAAAAATAGAAAATGAAAATAAAAATAAAAAATGCTAATCCAATTTCTCATCCAAATCTTCATTGTAATCAGTCTCTTCTTCTTGAAGTTTTTGTGCCTTGAACCTTTGAATACCTTAGCTAGATGCCGATTTTCCTACATAATGCCCGTCCTTTAGACGAAGCTGATCAGTGGCATCCTGTATTTTGGTGTAATCTATTATTGTTTGGTGACATGTTGTTGTAGATCAAAGCCTGTGCAGATGCTATTATGATCACGGAGTCCAAAATAGCATTTACACTGGTATCGATCCCTTCATGCCATACATATATTCATCAAGAACAAAGCACACAAAATGACATATGACTGTCATCAGTCTCTTTTTCTTAAATATTTGTCCATCTCATTCAGCAAAATCTTATAGAGATACCCACCCCAGATAAGAATCCATTCAGTGAAACTTTATGCTAACAATACTAAATATCCAAGAAACGAGATTTACCGTCTGTGGTTTTTTTAACTATTTGTTGGCGTTTTAAAGTGAGTGGTTTTTTAGGATACATGGCGCTGTTTTTTGGGTGTGATCAATGGATTGTGCAGAGACATTTCTCTTTATAGGATGTTTTTGGCACGTAGTTTAGGCGGGATTTTATTATAATAAATGCTAGTAATAAAGTATCCGTCGTTTTTAGTTACTATTTGTATTTACTGTTTTGTTCAGCTTTATCAGTTAAGGCTGTAAGACGTCCCATCTTGCAAGTTTGCCGTTTTTATATTCAATGGCGTTTTGTAGACCAAGATGATAAAATACACTAACATAGAAAAAAACTACACATGAAAAATAGTTATTATTATTTGGCGTTTTGTATTCAATGGCTTCTGTGGTATTTTTTGGCGTTTTGTAACTAATGAGAGAAATATAGGATTTTATTATTTGAAAAAAAAATACACAAAAGAAAAGAAAAAAAAATTAAAACTCCTCGTCAGAAGGGACTTTGTCTGAGAAATATCCATCATTTCCTTCGTCTTCTTCTTCGGAGTCTTCTTCTAGTCTCTCATCCAAGTCATCACTTTCGCTTTCATTGGCTTCTTGTTCTTGAAGATTTTGAAGCCTCCATTTGAACATGTCCTGCATCAATGCCATTTTTATGTCCATGTATGTGTTCAAACATGTGGCGTTGTGTAACTCCTCCATGAACCCAATCTCCTACTTGATCATGATGTCTTCAAGCATGTAGTCTTCCTACGCTCCGCTATCACATATAATGGTGACCATGTCTGTTTCTTCATCAAAACGCCATGATATGATGACTGGGTCCATTTTTGCATTTGCTTTGCTTGGTCCAAATTTTCTGGTTAATCTTCACATAACCTTATGTGTTTCAACACATTCGTTGTCAAAAGGGAAGCTAAGCGATAGGATACCCCCCTGTTCATCTTCTTCCATTTTCAAAATGGCTTTGATTGTTTTAACAAACACTCTTCTTATGTTATCAAAACGTATGACGAATCTTCTGATTCCCAGGCTGTATCTCCATGAAATGATGGTTGCCATTTTTGGCATTTTGGTTAAAGATGGCATTTTTAGTATGATCAATGGAAGTGATTATGGAAGCGATGTTAACGTCGTTTATATAATGATGTTTTTGGCGCGTGGTTTAGGAGGGAATTTCTTCTAATAAATGTTAATAATTGACTTTTAATTACTGTTTGTTTCTTCTACCTATAAGTCTGCAACGCGTTTTATCATTAAGCTTTGGCGTTTTTGTGTTAATGGTGTTTTATTCGTTTTGAATGGCGTGTTTCTCCTTTTAGTTTGGCGTTTTGAATTTGAGCAGTAAAAGACCTTTTTACCCTTAATGAAGCACGTCCACGTAATAAAATTGATGTTATTTACGAAAACGCCACCGTGCCAATCTAGTCCATAGATTGTTTTGATCGGACGATCCATAAGCGTTCTCACTATTCTCACACTTTTCACCGTATTCTCAAAATCCTGACCCTATATATATGAATAAATAATAAACAAATTAAATTGTTTAGATTTGTTTAATTTCTTCTTTCTTTTTTTAGTAAAATGTCATTTTAGTCCCTGATGTTTAGATTATTTTGTCACTTTAATCCAAATGTTTCATTTATCGCCTGTGTGTCCAAAAAGTTTTTAACATTGTCATTTTATTTAGTCCAACTCACTTAACACCATCCAATGACCTATGTTAGTCAGGGGCAATTTCATCTTTTTTTTCATTTGTGAAATGTGTTCTGAAATATAATTTCTTGATTTCTGAATTTGCCTTTGTTGTTTCTATATAGCCACAATAACTTGTTCTCATTTTTTATCTTTTACAATAGATTGAGGGATATAGTTTTGACTCAAATAGTGAATAAGTAAGAAGATGACTTCATGAGCTTGCTAGAATACCAACTGAATGGACACACCACCCATGGGATGTACTCGAATATGTACTTCAAGCCACTGGAATCGAACTTGGGTGCATTTACCCTGTCACACCCCAACCGATGGCGGAAACATCAGAGTGAGATGAAAGCGAGATTACTCGAGACTTCATAACACTAAACGTGACAAGTATTTAATAAACGAATTTCGTTTCATAGCTAACATCAAGTACATCGTTCGGAATAGAATTACAACAAGTTTGAAACAAAATCCAATACAACAAGTATTAAAGTTTAAAATGCGTTTCTAGACATCCTACAAGATTGTGTGCATCATCATCATCAAAATCCTGCAATACGTTTTAAAGTATAGTTCAATATACAATGTATTGGTGAGTATACAAGTTTTAATAGTAGCATAAGTATAAAATAAAATTTACCGTTCAAAAAAAAGGTTTGAACGAATCCACATAGCAAAAATAGTTAACTAGATTAATGTAAACTTGGCATGCAATTATTCAAGTCAATCCTCCGATTACCGCTAGCGTAATCCTATTGTAGCAACAATAGGACCGTTCTGTTTTAAAGACTTAACATGACCACAAGACTACGGGCGGTGCGTTACTCCTATAGCGCTATACATGTTAAGGGGAGGCTCGTACGAAGTTAATGACAAGTAAATCACATAAGAATGCTCCAAAGAATACAAATCTATAACGTATCTATGCATGCATGATTGGATTGTTTGTGTTTGTATAAAGTTTAAGTGTGAATGTGTAGTTGATAATGTAAACATATTGCACCCAAAAGTGTAAAACGGAAAAAGGGCATTCGAGTATACTCATAATTTTGCAAAGCTTTCCGATTATCCGCGAATTGACGTGTTGTTGAGAATGGGGAAACGAAGGTGTATGGTCATACGAAGTTTATGGAGTGGAACGGAGGATTCGGATTGGAATTTAAATTGCCAAAGTATGTATTCATAAAATATATCTTATCTAAGTACTCGTTTTGACACTAAGTTTGTATGTGATTTCATGGGTCCTAGTTTGCCCATTATAACCGAAAATGAGAAACTTAGAACGTTAGATAAAGTAACCTAAATTCATGACACATAATCATAAACCGATTAGCCTCATGATTCGGCTTTTTGTGTGTGTGTATATATATATATTATATAGTAATCCTAAAGCTAAGTCCATCAAGAGTATCATAGATGTCATATTAGTTAAGCATGGAGGTAAGATTAACCTTATTGTATGAATTCACCAATGCACAAATCACCACAAGGATGATTCGGATGGTCATGAATCAAAAAGAAAAGTACAACTATCTAATATTTCATCAAGTAGCCAAGTAAGATCAACCCGAGTGTGCCATCTCAACATGGAAGGAATGAACCAAGTGTTGGAAGCTAGACGGGGTTGTGTTACTTTAGCACTAGTAAGCTACTTGGAATAGCAAGATAAAGCATCAAGTGAGGTGTGGAACAAGTTAGGATAGCCAAGGCTTCCAAGGTTCACACTTTCATCACAACACAAGTCTTGTCATATGAACTATGGTAGACTTGGATGATTTCAACACTTGTCGATTGTCTTAAACCCCATCAAAACAGAAAGTTTAGAGGGTGTTTGCACCTCTAAACTTGTAAGAATCAAGCTCCAAAAAGCCCTTTAACCATAGGTAGGTTTAGGAAGATGTTGAGCATGAGATTCATGAAGAAAAAGTAAGATTCATAAAAGTATTCCATATAATCTTCCAAAACAGAAAGTTTGGACCTGAAAATGGTGATGTTCCACCTTAGTTTACCATGGTAAACTTGTGGAAACATTCCTAGAGGTGTTCCAAGCTATGTAGAGAAAGAAATGATGGAGAAACGATGAAGAAAAGTGAGTTTGAACTCACTTTAGAACTTAGAAGATTCTGCCTTGTTCTTGCAATTACAACAGATTTGAGAGAGTTTTGAGAGTGTGGATGAGTTGGGAAAGTGGAAATGAGTGATAGGGATCTTGCTTATATAGTGGTTGGTTAGGGTTTAGTGTTTAATGAAGATTAAAGATGATTGGAGAGTAAAAAGGTGGCCAATCCATGACCAAGAAACAATAATATGCGGATCGAGGGGTTTTATGGGCCACGACAGATATGGCTTAGGGTATCGCGCCCTGTGGTGTCCCATTTTACCATCCCCAAGTTTGATTTATTGCATTTTGGCCCCTGAACTTCGTTATTCCGATTATTTTAAACCATAACTTTGTATTTTGACATGTTTTTAAGCATAAAAAGCGTACGTAAGTATAAATCGAGTATATTGAATGTATGTATGAATAATTGTATGTATAACAAGTGTCGGTTTGCAAGTAAACACGTATTTAATTGATTAATTGCGCGGATAACAAGTATGATTAAAGTCTCGAATTATATAACTGCCAATGAAATACGAATGTGATACGAATAGAAATTTCCATAAATAGAAATCCAATTAAACTTTCTAAATAAGGAAAGTACAAAATGTGAAGCGTTACAGTCTCCCCTACTTTAGGAAATTTCGTCCCAAAATTTATTCAAGAGTAAGACTTTGGAAAAAAGAATTTTGGTTAAAACGGTCGGCTAAAATCGCGATTTTGAAGTTTAAAGTCTATGAGGAGTCTATGTATAGGCATGTTAGAATGCATGAAAATTCTTGAGCAATGAAAAGGTAAGTTTGTAAAAGTAGTTCATTTTACTACGGCGATTTGAGGCATCAATTGTAAGTATGAGTAAAACATGCATGTGTGTGTATAGGCAAAGTGAGTTTGACCAAGTTTGAATAACTCGATGGGAGAAGTATTTTAAAAGGATTTACCTAAGATGAAAAGTTTTCGTATAGAATAGAATGTATTTTGGTGAAAAGGGTGGCCCGCACCATAGGTTGTAAGAAAATTTTTATCGGTTCTAAGGCGTATTAGTAAAATTACACTTTTGTAGAAAATTGCTTATTGGTGAGAAACTAGGATGGTAAGTGAAGGGGTAAGGTCCCAAAAACCTTGTTCAGGTACTTGGGACCCTACCACAACCTCATCAAATAAGTCCTCTTTGGAATGAATCTTGCGCGACCG
>JARYGA010034253.1:0-28370 GCA_030545235.1 Helianthus tuberosus | reverse complement strand
TTGGTGGAAACTAAAAATATATATTTTCTAACTTTAATCTTAAAAATATATTATTTTTAAGATATATTTGGAAGTATACATATTTTTATCAAATAAATTTATAGATATTTTTCTATAAAATTCTCATAAAATATGTATATTTCAAGAATATAAAGTTGGTAATTTTAAATTATGTAAAAATAATATTCCGGAAAATTATACATAAAATTAAGTATAAAATACTTAATAAATACAAGAAAATAGGTATTCCTATCCATATAAATACATACCAACAAACACTACCCACACTTGGTAAATACGCAAATACAAGTATACCTATACTTGAAAATATACATGTGAGAACCATACGACAAAAACAAGTTAAAAATACATTATTTCTAACAATATTCCAAATAATTGGATGGAAATAATTTAAGTTAAAATATCCTTATTTTAACTAATATTTATATAATTTGGAATTATATAATTATATAAACAACATACACCAAACGTGTAATTCAAAGTATACCAAAATCCAAAATAAGCCTTAATAAATAACTGAGGTTAAGAGTCGTTACACGACCTAAGTGTCTAATAAAACATAGCACGTGTGTAGGTAGTGGTACGACCCGTGAAGAAAGACTTTGAGTACACGAGACAGCTGACGCAAACTAGTGAGTTCATGTCCCCCTTTTCTCTTAACTGTTTTCGGATTTATAACTTTAGAGGGTGAAATACATGCTTCAATGGTATGGTTTAGCTAAGGAATGAACTGTTAGATCATGTGGATGGGTAGGCGCACACTTAAGACCATTAATCTTGTTTAAGACCGAGGGGCAGGAGTGGTAGATCTATCGGGTGTAGCGAGCCCCACTCATGGGTCCTTGTGTGGCCGCATGTAGTGACTATGTCGTTCCAGCTGGGTGGACCTGTACAAAATTTGCTAGGTTTGAGCCTTCCTACGCCATTGCACACATATTAATGTCCTTGCAAAACATTAATTGATATGTTCATAGACGCTTTACATACCGGTTATCAAAAGAATACTCTCAAATGTTTACAAGTTTACTCGAGCTCACATGAAAACACATGAACTCGCTCAACTTTTGTTGATGTTTTCAAATTACATGTATTTCAGGAAACTAAATGGATCTTGCGGCGTTGGAAATGATTTCATGAAGTGATTTACAAGAATATATGTCATCCTATTTTGAAGGGTTTGATTTGTATATCTTATTCTGGATAAGATATATGAAGCAAATCCTTGGTCTACTAGACTTTTGTTAAAAGTCCATGTGTGGAACTTAATCTCCTTTGAATGGTTTGTATCTTATCATGAAGTTTGTTGGTTGAAACTAAACAACTTGTGTTTGTAATATTTTTAAAACTTATGAATTGATGAACATCATTTTAGTCATATAGTTGTTTATTATAATTGAATGCAATGAAAACTGACCAAGTCACACGTACACGCTTCCGCAAAAGTCAGGGTGTGACAGGTTGGTATCAGAGCTTCGATTGTAGTGAACTAGGATTCCTTCTCGAGTCTAGACTACAATCACTAGGATTCTCTCATGAAAATATTTTTACAACAAACAAAAAAAGGTTTTTCATTGCATTTACAAAAACGCAAAAATCCACGAATCAAACATTTTTCAAAGGAAAGACAAAGCAAGGACATTAGTAGAAATGAAGAATACCTCAACTAATGTGCCAATTGAGGTATAGTTTATATGAGATAGACTTGCCGAAGACGAAATGACCCACATAAGAATAATGTGGTTACATGTGATATGTTACATTTGCTTGCCTATGTATACAAAGTGATGATATTAATTATTGATATATATATACATATGCTGTACGGAATAATTTTTGTCAGGTACGAGATACCTTCGACTTCAGATTCTATTATTGTTCTTGACTCACACAATCAGACTATCGACCTTGCGTTTATTGCGGAGCTTATGGCTGATGTAATTACCAAACGAGACCTTAAGCTTGATTCCGTAGATGATGGCTGTTCTTCCTCCTCGAATGCGAAGGTGCCTGAATACGGCAGTGACGACGAGGAGGAGGTAACCTTGGACAACAACCTTATCAGTGGGGCGAGGTCTCTCTGGCTTTTACGTAACATGATTGACGACACTCTTGTCCAGACAAGGAAGATGAGGTACTCATCTTGAAGGTGCTCCTCCAAATACTATTGTTAGGAACTCTCTTTATTCCTACTTTGTCTAAGCGTTGTGCCATTTCGCGCGTAACAACGGACGTTAGCGCATGGACCATAATAAAAGGTCCCTTCTATGTTAAAGGTATGAAGACAGTAGTGTCCCCTCTCTGACTGATCGGCTGCTTTGAACAAGAGAAAATTAGGGTGACCATGCAAGACAATTTATTATTACGGGGGCCAACGTAATAACAACTTGTAGTGCATGGGGATCCTGGTGGGCTCTGCGGGTCAAACTAATGATCACCACCCATTCGGAATTCCTAAGTTGTTCAAATCTCCATCTAGTAGAACACTAACCGAGATAGTTACTATAACACTCTACAAAGTAGGAAGTCTGTCTTTGCCTACTTCGCACCTGTCACACCCCGAAATATTAGAGTTGGCGTGACTGGACCGGTATCTTCATTGCACAGCGGAAGCAAATAAGCTAAGGGGCTGTTTAGTAGCCTCTTAATGACCATTCAGATGCTACATCTTAATGGTTTAAAACCTCTGAATGAATAAGAGGTAACCTCAAGTCTGAATGGTTAAGAGGTAACCTCTGAATGGTAAATCATCACATGTCACATTCTTCTACCTTCTCATTGGTAAAATTCTTAATGGTTCCATTAAGAGGTAGCCTCTTAATGACCATTCAGAGGCTACCAAACGGCCCCTAAGACTTCTAGTAAACGAACGCCACTAAGTACTCGACTCCACATGGTTCTCCTATTCCAACCGCACCATGATTTGAAAAAGTAACCTGAGAAAGAAACATGCGAAAAATCAACATAAAGTTGAGCTAGTTCATAGTTTGTTTGTAAAAGATTTGAAATAAATCTTTTGAATAGCCGGTTTTTAAAAGTTGTTGTGAAAATATAGTAAAATCATTTTTCTCAGTATGTTATATGAAAGATGTGAGCTCCAAATAAACTTGTAAAACATTTGAGAGATTCTTTTGATAACCGGTGTATAAAGCGTCTATGAACAGATCAATTAATGTTTTACAGGACATTAATATGTGACGACATAGGAAGTACTCAACCACTGTGTCGAATCACCTCGACTGTGTCACAACAGCAAGAAAAAGGGGACATGAACCCATTGGGTTGTCTCATTTTGCGTACGCAGACCAACCCAGTCCCGTTGTTGTAACTAGGACATTCCCGTCTCTAGTCATGAAAATCATGCACGTTTCGTAAATATGCGCGTGTTTTGTAAAACCGGTATGTTTAGTCTAAATCATTCGTAAACCATTTTAGTTAACTGAAATCCATTCGCAACATGATTTAGAAATATGAGTTTTCGTTCATCGAAAAGTTGTTTATTTTTGCAAAACTTGCATGTATTTCCACCCCCGAAAACATTTATAAAAAAAAAGTAAAACTGTAAAAAGTGGTGGTTATGAACTCACCTGGATTTCCATGTGCAAAGCTAGCTAAATACGACTTCGTGATGTCGTTTCCAAGATGTGACTCGCTAGCATGCATTCTATAATATCCCTAATCACGGAATATCCTATAAGTTTCTAACCAAAAGCGGTAACTAAACTACGTGTCATCGGGCTCTACCGAATCGTTAACCGAACGATCCGACGGTAAGTTGTTAACTTAATGAAAATGATTAAGTTATATGCGTTAAGTCTTGTTTAATGTCGTTAATAGTTACTAAGTTTTGGAAATACTTAGTTCTTGAGAGATTTTAAAATAAATAAATATTTATATAAGAACATAGAAATATATCGGTAGAATAGTGTTAGTCGTTCCGAGAAATCGTACGTGTATGTAACGAATATTTCCAAGAAAATGGTGTATAACAAACTCGTATTATACATCGTGTCTCGTATGAGATTTGTTAAAGTATAGTTATATGTCGTTTAGGCGTTTAAAATATATTTATTCTTATAAAAGAGTTAGTATTGTTCGATATTTAAAATAAGTATATAAACTATATTTGTTTTAGTAAAAGAATCGTCGTGTCGATGGATATTCAAAATAAATATATAAGTATATTTATTTATAAAAGGATTCGTTTCGTTGGTTATCGGAAATAAATATATAACTATATTTATTTTTATAAAAAGAGTTCGTACTATTTGTTATTCGAAGTAAATATATAAACTATATTTATTTTTATAAAAAGAGTTCGTATTGTTTGATATTCGAATAAATATATAAACTACATTTATTTTTATAAAAAAGGATTCGTATTGTTGTTTATTCGAAATAAATATGTAAACCATATTTATTTTTATAAAAAGAATCCGTGTTATCGTTGTTTCTTGTATGTTATAAATTGTCGTCGAAGAAATATATACATACATATTGATTGTCATAAAGGTCGTTTGTCATCGATAGTTGTCGTTTTACAATAAAACACGTTTTGTTTTTACGGATTTTCTCAAAAAACGGGCAGAGTTTCCTCTGTTTTTGGGCGGCTCCGACAACACAAGTTGCCATTTTATTTTCAAAATTCAACAAGATTCAACAATATATATATATAATTTTGTCAAATATTTCAAACGTAAACTATAATTCAACCGGTTCGAGCTCGTTTGTCACGCAAGATTAAAACTATAAAGATAACATAACGAAATCACGACTTTAAACTATTACCAAAATTCTCGTCGAGTTGTCGAAACGTTTGACTAAGTTGACCGGGTCAACTGAGTTGACCGACTGAGTTGATCGAGTTGACTCAGTGAGGTGCCAGGTTTGACCGAGTCGACTCAGTTTGACCGAGTCGACCCGAACCACGAATCGCGACCCGAGCCGATCCAAAACCCACACTCGTAACCATTCTGACCTGAACCGCCTGTTAACCGAAGTTGACCAACTCGAGACTTGAACCCTAAACCGAACCTGTTGAGTAGTACCCGAACCAAAACTTAAAATAACTCGAACCAAAACTTAAAATAATTCGAACCAAACTGACCGTAGACCTGTCTTGACCCAATACCCGAACAAAATCCCGAGCCTGATGAACCTTATACATTGCTGAACCGAGACGAATCTGCTAAACCGAACACATCTGATATCTAAGCTAAACATCATCATCTCCATGCTTCATGAAAATAAAAGGAAACGGATTTACCGAAAATTTATCGGAGAAGGAGCAGGGACCGCCGCCGTCGTCGGAAAACACCATCACTGTCGTCTCCTCCGCTCTGTCGCGTCTGGTTCCGCTGCCACGTCACCGCACGGCGGCGGCTCTCCGCCGTCACTCCCTTTCTTTCTCCTGCTGTCTGTCTGGGCGTCGGTGATGAAGAAACCGAGGTGGTGTGGATGGTGTCGGAGTTGAAGGGGTGTGGCCGGAGCCACCGGCTCTGTTCCGTGTCGTCAGGTTACAGGGGAACTGAGAAAGAAACATGCGGAAAATTAACATAAAGTTGAGCGAGTTTATAGTTTGTTTGTAAAATATTTGAAATAAATCTTTTGAATAACCGGTTTTTAAAAGTTGTTGTGAAAATATAGTAAAATCATTTTTCTCGGCATGTTATATGAAAACTGTGAGCTCCAAATAAACTTGTAGAACATTTGAGAGATTCTTTTTATAACCGCTTTGTAAAGCGTCTATAAAAATATCAATTAATGTTTTGCAGGGCATTAATATGTGACGATATAGGAAGTACTCAACCCGAGTAGACGATTTTTAGTATCGAATCACCTCGACTGTGTCACAACAGCAAGAAAAGGGGGACATGAACCCATTGGGTTGTCTCGTTTTGTGTACGCAGACCAACCCAGTCCCGTTGTTGTAACTAGGACATTCCCGTCTCTAGTCATGAAAATTATGCACGTTTCGCAAATATGCGTGTGTTTTGTAAAACCGGTATGTTTAGTCTAAATCATTCGTAAACCATTTAAGTTCACTGAAATCCATTCGCAACATGGTTTAGAAATATGAGTTTTCGTTCATCGAAAAGTTGTTTATTTTTGCAAAACTTGCATGTCTTTCCACCCCCGAAAACATTTATAAAAAAAAGTAAAACCGTAAAAAGTGCGGGTTATGAACTCACCTAGATTTCCATGTGCAAAGCTAGCTAAATATGACTTCATGATGTCGTTTCCAAGATGTGACTTGCTAGCGTGCATTCTATAATATCCCTAATCATGGAATATCTTATAAGTTTCTAACCAAAAGTGGTAACTACACTACGTGTCACCGAGCTCTTCCGAATCTTTAACAGAACGATCCGACGGTAAGTTGTTAACTTAATGAAAACGATTAAGTTATATGCGTTAAGTCTCGTTTAATGTCGTTAATAGTTACTAAGTTTTGGAAATACTTAGTTCTTGAGAGATTTTAAAATAAATAAATATTTTCTATAAAAACATATAAATATATCGGTAGAATAGTGTTAGTCGTTTCTAGAAATCGTATGTGTATGTAACGAATATTTCCATGAAAATGATGTATAATAAACTCGTATTATACATCGTGTATCGTATGATATTTGTTAAAGTATAGTTATATGTCGTTTAAGCGTTTAAAATAAACTAGTTATTAGACCCACGCGCGTTGCGGCGTGGGTATATTGTAAACATCGAAGGGATTAGTCCAAGCGTTATGTGATGCGTATACCATATGAAAAATGCGTGTTTTGACATATCCGATTTAACTCAATAGCATCGCGGTTGGGTCAAAATGTAAAGTAATCAAATTTATACCGTACAATCATAACGTATTTATATGTGACCAGACTCGTACATAGGAAATGTACAAAAAAAACATAAAAGTATATAAAGGGAAAACTGACACGTGTAAGCAAATGACATATTCACATTAAGGGTTGAAATTTTACCCCTAACGCATTGCGGTGAGCTCGAATTTATACCGTCGAATGAGAACATCATATATTTGACCCCATTCGGTTCAGAACTATATTTACGGCGAAACATAAACCAATCGACAACGTATTACATCTGACTTGACTTGCTTAAAAAAAGTTTACATCGAAACGTAAACTAACTCGAATTTATACCGACATATAAATAAGAATACGCACATGAAAATACTTTTTCGGGTAAAGGAATGAAATAGGTAAATCCGAAACTTTAGAAAAACTCGAGTGGGTGAAAATGATATTTTACAAAGTTCTTAAACACAACAGCAATTTAGTTGTTCGAAAAAGAAATTAGCGAAAGAAAAATTAGTTAAATATGTAGGATTAGTTTAATTTAAATAACAATTTCAATTTTTAAAAGTTGAAGGGATTGTAAAATGAAGTAATAGTGTAGAGTTAATTTAAGTAAAAATTGCAATTTTCAAAAGTTGAAGGGATTGTTAAATGAAGTAATAGTGTAGACTTAAAACTACAACAACAACAACAACCATACCCAGTAAATCCCATAAATAGCAAAGCTACTTATAGGGTCTGAGGAGGGTGGGATGTAGGCAGACCTTGCCTCTATCCATAGGGATAGAGAGGCTGCTTCCAGAGAGACCCTCGACTCGAAAACGAACAACAAACCAACACACGATGTCAAAGAATATAGAAATAAGAAGTCCCTCGTAACAAGAAATTGATCCGAGTGACACGGTATAATGTAAATCATGTATAATAGCATGCATACAACATCATTTGGGCATGAACACAAGAAGGCAATCAGTGGGAAAGTCCCTTAAAGAGTAAGAAAACCTACCTCCTTAAAATACACCTAAGACCTTACTGCAATATCTTCTAGAAGTCCTTAACCCTAATCCTACGCCTCCACGAAGTCCTATCTTGGACCATGTCTCAGAAAGATGCAACTCTACTAAATCATGCCTAATCTGCTCATCCCATGTCAGTTTGGGTCTGCCTCTTCCTCTCCTCCCCTCGACAGTAAGGTGCTGTTTGTTTTTTGCCCAGAAGCTCTTCTGAGCACTTATGTCTGCGTCGCGCAGAGGCGCGCAGACATAAGGTTCCTGCAGGGTGTTTGTTTTCTTGAAGATCTGCAGACCAAAAACGTCTGCGAGGCCTCTTCCCCAAGCAGACCTGTCCACAAGTCTTCTAACCTCTGCAGACCTCTTCACCCTCTTCAAAACATTCATCGGCCCCACATCTCCGCCACCACCTCCCTGCTCCGCCACCACATCTCCGCCACCACCTCCCTGCTCCGCCACCACCTCCACCACCGTCACCACCTCCGACCCCAAATCGAACCCCCAAATCATCAAATCGAACCCCAAATCATCATCATCAAAACCCCCAAATCATCATCATCAAAACCACCAAATCGAACCCAAATCGAACCAAAACCCTAAATCGAACAAACCTCGAAATCTGTGTGTTTTGTGTGGTGACGATCATGTCGTTCAGCTCCTCCGCAAATCTCGAAGAACGGTGGCCGGAGCCGTCGACATGTCGTTCAGCTCCTCCGCAAATCTCGAAATCTGTGTGTTTTGTGTGGTGACGGTGTGAAGGCAGAGGTGGTGACGGTGGTGGTGATGATGGCGGTGGTGAAGTGGTGGCGGTGGTGAAGTGGTGGCAGTGGTGAAGTGGTGGCGGTGGTGCAGATTTGTGAGAGAGAGTAGAGAGAGATAAGTGTGTTTTGTGTGTGCAGATTTTAGAAGAGGTTTTATATAAAAAAAAACAAACCCTCTTCTCCTTGCAGACTGCAGACATTTGGTCCACCTCTTCTCCTGCAGATGCCTGCAGATGTGGTCCGCAGACTGCAGACCTTTTCCTACAGAAAAAACAAACAACACCTAAGAGTTTCCATTACTCTAACTGGTGCCGTCATTTCCCTCCGCTTCACATGCCCGAACCATCTCAATCTCCCCTCCTTAATCTTCTCCGATATACTAGCCACTCCTAATCTTTCTCTAAAAACCTCATTTCTTATCCGATCTAACCTCGTGTGTCCACACATCCACCTCAGCATCCTCATCTCTGCTACCTCCATCTTGCGCGCTTGTGTCTTCTTGATAGCCCAACAGTCTGTTCCATATAGCATAGCGGGCCTGACTGCTACCCTGTAAAATTTTCCCTTTAATTTAGTTGGGAACCGCCTATCGCACAATACCCCACTGGCTGCCCTCCATCTACACCAGCCAGCCTGTATGCGATGGGTTATATCACTATCTATGTCACCATCTCTTTGCACAAACGACCCCAGATACTTAAATCTAGTTACATGCGGCACCAATTGATCCTCGATGGTGATTTGGGTGTCATCGTCATCGGCTACACCACTGAAATCACAGTGTAGATACTCAGTCTTAGATCGACTAATCCTTAGGCCCTTGCCGTCTAAGGCTACTCGCCACTCCTCTACCCTCGCGTTCAGGCACTGTTTAGTCTCTGCAATCAACACAATATCGTCTGCAAAAAGCATGCACCACGGAACTGTCTCCTGAATCAACTTGGACAACTCATCCAAGACAACCGCAAAAAGAAAAGGGCTCAACGCAGACCCCTGGTGGAGTCCTACCTCCACAGGAAAGAAGTTGTGTCTCCTACAGGCGCGCGGACACTAGTTTCCGTTCTATCGTATGTATCCTTAATTATGTCTATATATTTCCCCGGACAGTGTAGACTTAAAACTGTAATTTTCAAAAGTTGAGAGGTTGTATCGTAGATTGGAAAAAAGATGGACCATTTTATAAATCCCACAAATTGAGGGGTTGCAAAATGAACTAATAATATGAAGGGTCATAATTGCTATTATCAAATGTTATGGGGTTATAAAAAGCAAGGGACTAAAAGTGCATTTTATCATGTTTTTGGAGGTGGTCGGTGGAATTTCCACCGACTTTTGGTTTTAAGATAGTATGAAATATACAAGCTATATTTATTTTATAAAGAACATGAATCGCTTATGTTTGAAATAAATATATTTATTCTTATAAAAGAGTTAATATTGTTAGATATTTAAAATAAGTATATAAACTATATTTGTTTTAGTAAAAGAATCGTCGTGTCGTTGGATATTCGGCATAAATATATAACTATATTTATTTATAAAATGATTCGTTTTGTTGGTTATCGGAATTAAATATATAACTATATTTATTTTTATAAAAAGAGTTCGTACTATTTGTTATTCGAAGTAAATATATAAAATATATTTATTTTTATAAAAAGAGTTTGTATTGTTTGATATTCGAATAAATATATTAACTATATTTATTTTTATAAAAAAGGATTCGTATTGTTGTATATTCGAAATAAATATGTAAACGATATTTGTTTTTATAAATAGAATCCGTGTTATCGTTGTTTCTTGTACGTTATAAAGTGTCGTCGAAGAAATATATACATACATATTGATTGTCATAAAGGTCGTTTGTCATTGATAGTTGTCGTTTTACAACAAAAACACGTTTTGTTTTTACGGATTTTCTCGAAAAACGGGCAGAGTTTCCTCTGTTTTCGGGCGGCCCCGACAACACAAGTTGTCGTTTTATTTTCAAAATTCAACAAGATTCAACAATATATATAATTTTGTCAAATATTTCAAACGTAAACTATAATTCAACCGGTTCAAGCTCGTTTGTCATGCAAGATTAAAACTATAAAGATAACGTAACGAAATCACGACTTTAAACTATTACCAAAACTCTCGTCGAGTCGACGAAATGTTTGACTGAGTTGACCAGGTCAACTGTGTTGACCGGCTGAGTTGACCGAGTTGACTCAGTGAGGTGCCAGGTTTGACCGAGTCGACCCGAACCACGAATCGCGACCCGAGCCGATCCAAAACCCACAATCGTAACCATTTTGACCCGAACCGCCTGTTGACCGAAGTTGACCAACTCGGGACTTGAACCTTGAACCAAACTTGTTGAGTAGTACCCGAACCAAAACTTAAAAAAACTCAAACCAAAACTTAAAATAATTCGAACCAAACTGATCGTAGACCTGTCTTGACCCGATACCCGAACAAAATCCCGAGCCTGATGAACCTTATACATGGTTGAACCGAGATGAATCTGCTGAACCGAACACATCTCAGATCTGAGCTAAACATCATCATCTCCAAGCTTCATGAAAATAAAAGGAAACGGGTTTATTGGAAATTTATCAGAGAAGGAGCAGAGACCGCCGCCGTCGTCGGAAAACACCGTCACCGTCGTCTCCTCTGCTCCGTCGCGTCTGGTTCCGCCGCCACGCCGCCGTACGACGGCGGCTCTCCGCCGTCACTCCATCTCTTTCTCCTGCTCTCTGTCTGGTCATCGGCGATGAAGGAACCGAGGTGGTGTGGATGGTGTCGGAGTTGAAGGGGTGTGGCCAGAGCCACCAGCTCTGTTCCGTGTCGTTGGGTTACAGGGGAACCGAGAGGGGAAGGGGAGGTGAATGGTGGGATGTGTTGTCACCGGTTAACCGGTCGGCACCTCCGGCTCCGCCGCGAAGGAGATGATGAGGATGATGATTGAAGGGAGGGGGGGTCGCCTGGCCGGAAACACCGTCGTACGGTGCCGACTCCTCTTTGCGGCTATCAACCCTCGTATGTTCTTGTTATCTGCCTCTGTGATCTCTAAATTTCGAGTGGGTGAGTGTAGAGGTGAGGATGAGGTTTGATCTTGTATGTAGGTGTCTTGGATTGTGTTAAAAATGAAGGAGACATGAGTGTTTGTAGGAGATGAAGAAGTCAGAGAATTTGGGGTTGTGGTCTGCGCAAATATGTAAAAGTAACGGGGAGAGAATTAGGGTTTACTACACTTATATAATTAGGGTTAGATTAGTGGGCTTTGGGCTTGGGCCCAAGGCCCACAAGCCCAATGTTGTGTTTAGGTGGCACGTAACTCCTAGAACTCGTTTTTAAAACCCGAATCCACCATAACATCGTAAACTAAATTTTTAGATTTAAAAACATGTAAAATAGTGCTGGTAGATGTCATTAGCGCGTTCGTTCGTCGATAACGATAAAATCGCGTAAAAGGCGTCGTTCGCCGTTTTAATCCGTTTTTCGATTCGGTGTCGACTAAGGATATAAAAATTTAACTACGAATCTAAAATATATCGTAAAAATTTAATATTAGTCAGCGTTTTCAGTATTTCATACGGTGTCAGTTCGTTACCGTTTAACGTTTCGCAGATTTTTCCGCAGATTATCATACGCGTACTGTAATGTCGAATAGACATTCCTAGGCACTCCAGAGGCCTAATTAAGTTAATCTACATCTTAAACACTATTTATTATCGTCCTA
Source organism: Helianthus tuberosus (assembly GCA_030545235.1). NCBI lineage: Eukaryota > Viridiplantae > Streptophyta > Magnoliopsida > Asterales > Asteraceae > Helianthus > Helianthus tuberosus. The sequence continues at coordinate 16,042 of JARYGA010034253.1, read as the reverse complement.
AACATTTGTTAATCACGTAATTAAGAGCCATAAATTACCGGTTGTCACAGCACCTAACACCTCTACCTATAGTACGAGTCGTTTGGGACCCGGTATCTAAGCAAGTGAAGATGGTTAACACTCAGAAAAGATTTTCCTCAATGTTTTAGGATTCTTATGTTTAAATTTGTATGGAGCCTAAAACACCCCAACTTATCCATTGTAGTCGCTACAATAGACCCCAACATTTGACATCCGTTTTACCCCAAGGAGGTAGCATGGCGCGAGCTGTAGTGTAAACCACTTACCGCACTCTATTCGGCATTCATGAAGACCATACCAACCATATTGGGACTCAGGGAGCCCAAGAAAAATCAATGAATGCACCGCACAGTCCAGTGTAGCAAAGGGGTCCTCCCTACGTCAGATAATAGAGGCCCACGAAGTATAAAACACATGTTATAAGGACGAAAGCGACCACTCGATTCTCCCCTTCTCAACAGATTCCCATCTCATTTAGGCACATGGATGATACTTGCAAGAGGATTCTTCTCGTCCTTCACCCCACATGCACTCTATCACCCGCTAACTATATCACCACCACCAACACCCCTATCAGTACCTCCACATTCTCTATCCCGTAGTGCACCCCATCGTTTGGGTACTGCATTTGCACCCTGGAAACCGCTCTACGGTTGCTACAAAGCACAATTCGGTCCCAAGGAAGAAGTCATGTACCCTCACGACATTATTTCTGCGTTTTCACTATCACCCCCTCCCCACACGTGGTAGTAATGCACAACCCCATCTTTTGGGAAGTATACCCATTTTTGGTAAAACTAAAGACTATGGAAGAGTCAGAGACTTGAGGAATAAACAAGGAACAAGGTGAAGGTAAGACCTCACCGTAATTTGTATAATACTGTACGACTTGCATCAACTGGAGTGAGACGACTCCGAGGAGGTTTTCTTCACAAAACCAATTGTAACAAGTTGACATGGTATATATGAAATTCGATATATCCTTAACAAGACTTTGTTGTAACTCATTTTACCTCGCTACAATGATGAGATGATTATGGTGGAAGGATTTGCATAAGCATCCTTAGGAATTACCTTACCCTTATACTCGTAGTACGTGACGAATGAGCTTTGCTTTCACTCACAGACGACAATATTTATTCTAAAATAAATGTCTATTTTCATCGATATATTTTATACATGTGAAGCTCACGGAACCACAACGAAGGAATGATGGCCAAACCCAATTGGAACCTTTACCTGAAACAAGAGCTGAGCTCAAAGCTCTAGTGAACCAGCAAGCCGCTAAGGAAATCTTCCAATACGAAGCAAGCAACACTACGAACGACGACGGAATAAGAGGAACCATTTTGGGAATCGCTCAGTCGATAACTCTTGCCCTAGGTCCTGCCAAGGGCGGAGTAACGATGGAGAAATCAAATAAAAGTCAAGTGAAAAATGAGACGCATGTGGAGTCTTCTTCGGATAGAAATAAGAGAAAGTATACGCATTCCAAGCAAGGCTTTAAATCAAGCAACAAACCTAAGGGAACCGTTGCGACTAAGAAAGTCAAGACATTCGTTGTCACGACTAAAACAAGTGATAAAGACTACCAAGGAGAATTACCAAAGTGTGATAGGTGTGGTTATGATCACACAGGTCCGTTCAGGACTCATAGGTGTGGAAAATGTGGCAAGACCAGGCATAGCAAGGAGACATGCTGGTCTGGTACGGGACATGGGAATGGAATTCTGGGCGATAACAGAAATGGCAAGGGCAAAGGTTGCTACGGATGTGGCGACAAAGGACATTATCGGAAGGACTGCTCGAAGAAAAATCAAGTTCGTGGGAGCATTTTCATGAAAGAAGTACCCGAGGCACGCTAGGACCCAAACATAGTTTCGGGTAAGTTCCCTATAAATCGACACTTTGCATCTGTCTATTTGATACTGGTGCCGAATTTAGTTTTGGATCTATAGAACTTAAGGATATACTTGGATTAGAAACGAGTAAACTAGACACCCTATATTCTATAGAGTTGGCAAATGGGAAATTAGTCAAAGTGGATAAAGTCATTAAGGGTTGTACACTCGAGCATGGGAGCGAAAATTTTCTATCGGCCTTTTTCCAGTTGGTTTGGGTAGTTTTGATGTAGTTTTCAGAATGGATTGGTTGACAAATAACCTAGCTGAGGTGGTTTACCAAGAGAAAATCATTCACATCCCTCTTGCGAATGATGAAACACTTATTGTACACGACCTTCATGCAGTTGATGCGAGGATGTTAGGCCCCATAAGGCGGTAGATTGTGACATCCCACATTGGTTATGAAGGCGCAAAAGTGTCTTTTAAAAGGCTGCATAGCCTTCCTTGCTCATGTTGTTGATAAGGAGACCAAGGAACCGAAGCTAGAAGACATCCCCGTTGTCAAGGAATTCCAGAAGTCTTTCCCGAAGACTTGCCTGGGTTACCTCCACAACGACAAGTGGAGTTTTGGATAGATCTAGTGCCGGGAGCGGCACCTGTGGCAAAGGCACCTTACCGATTAGCTCCATCCGAGATGCAAGAGCTTTCAACTCAACTACAAGAACTGCTGGAAAAGGGATTTATCAGGCCGAGCTTCTCGCCCTGGGGAGCTCCAGTGTTGTTTGTCAAGAAGAAGGATGGCAGTTTCCGTATGTGTATCGACTACAGAGAGTTGAATAAGTTAACCATCAAGAATCGGTATCCCTTGCCGAGGATTGATGACTTGTTCGACCAATTGCAAGGTTCTAGCTACTACTCCAAGATCGACTTGAGATCGGGATATCATCAACTGTGAATACAAGAAGAAAGTATCCCTAAAACGGCCTTTAGGACTCGCTATGGACATTATGAGTTCCTTGTCATGCCGTTTGGCTTAATGAACGCACCGACAGTATTCATGGACCTCATGAATCGGGTGTGTAAGCTGTATCTGGATAAGTTCGTGATTGTGTTTATTGATGACATCCTCATATACTCGCGAACCAAGGAAGAACATGAGCAACATCTGCGAGCTATCTTGGAACTTTTGAAGAAAGAACAGTTGTATGCGAAGCTGTCGAAATGCGAATTCTGGATTTGTGAGGTGCAATTCCTAGGTCACGTGGTGAACGAGAATGGAATTCATGTCAACCCTGCCAAGATTGAGGCAATAAAAAACTGGGAAGCCCCAAAGACGCCAACTGAGATACGAAAATTTCTGGGGTTAGCAGGTTACTACAGGCGATTCATAGAGAATTTTTCGAGTATTGCTCAGCCGCTAACGTCCCTAACCAAGAAGGATAAGAAATTTGATTGGGGAGAGAAACAAGAAACAGCTTTTCAGACATTGAAGGATAAGCTCTGCGACGCACCTATCTTGTCTTTACCTGGCAGTACCGATGGTTTCGTGGTTTATTGTGATGCTTCTCGATAAGGTCTTGGTTGCGTGTTAATGCAACGAGAAAAAGACATCGCGTAGGCGTCACGTCAATTGAAGGTGCATGAGAAGAACTATACAACGCACGACCTTGAACTAGGTGCGGTGATATTCACGTTGAAGATTTGGCATTATTACTTGTATGGTACTCGTTGCATGATCTTTATAGAACATAAGAGTTTGCAACACATTTTCGATCTGAAAGACTTGAACATGAGACAGTGAAGATGGGTCGAGCTTTTGAATGATTACGATTGTGAGATAAAGTATCACCCGGGCAAGGCGAACGTTGTAGCAAACGCCTTGAGCTACAAGGAGCGTGCAAAGCCTCTAAGGGTGCGAGCCTTAGAGATGACCATACAAACGGATCTCACTACTCGGATTCGTGAAGCTCAGCAAGAAGCGCTTAAGCCAGATAACCTACGAGCCGAAGCATTACGTGGAATGGAAGCGCAATTGTTGCCAAGGGAAGATGGAACATTGTACTTCATGGAATGAATTTGGGTACCATTCTTCGGCGATCTACGCGCACTTATTTTGGATGAAGCTCACAAGTCAAGGTACTCTATCCATCCTGGATCTGACAAGATGTACCAAGAATTGGAGGACCTTTATTGGTGGCCCAAGATGAAAGCCGACATCGCTACATATGTGAGTAACTGTCTTACTTGCGCCAAAGTTAAGGCGGAGTACAAGAAACCATCTGGGTTGCTGCAACAACCTGAGATTCCCGTGTGGAAGTGGGAACATATATCGATGGATTTCATTACCAAGCTACCGAGAACCCAAAGAGGTCAGGATATGATTTGGGTAATTATTGATCGACTCATGAAGTCCGCGCATTTCTACCAATCAGCGAGAAAGATAGCACAAAGAAGTTGGCAGAAATATATCTCAAGGAGATTGTGGCACGTCATGGAGTGCCTGTTTCTATCATATCTGACCGAGATGGTCGTTTTGTGTCAAGAATTTGGCAGACGTTTCAGAAGGCTTTTGGATCACAGTTGAACCTTAGTACTGCCTTTCACTCTCAGACGGACGACCAAAGTGAATGGGCGATATAGAGTTTGGAAGACATGTTACGTGCTTGTGTAATGGACTTTGGTGATTGTTGGGATACTCACTTGCCTTTAGTGGAGTTTTCCTACAATAACAGTTATCACACCAGCATTCAGGCATCCCCGTTTGAAGCTTTATATGGACATAAGTGTCGATCCCCGTTGTGTTGGGTGGAGACCGGAGATAAACAACTTATTGGTCCAGAATTGGTTCAGGAAACTACAGACAAGATTGCTCAGATACATGATCGTATCAAGTCAGCTCGTGATACACAGAAGAGCTACGCCGACAAGCGACGAAAACCATTGGAATTTGAGGTTGGAGATATGGTCTTGTTGAAAGTCTCGCCTTGGGAAGGCGTAGTGCGGTTTGGTAAACGTGGAAATTTGAACCCGCGTTACATTGGTCCTTTCCAGATTCTTGAGAAAATCGGAACCGTTACATACAAGCTGAAGCTTCCAGAAGAACTTAGCAGTGTCCACGACACGTTTCACGTGTCTAATCTCAAGAAGAGTCCGACTCAAGAAACAGTCGCCATTCCCGTAGACGAGATTCACGTCAACGACAAGCTCCAATTTACTGAAGAACCTGTTGAGGTTACGGACTGGAAGGTCCACAAAAGACGGAGAAGTCGTATTAAACTCGTCAAAGTCCGTCAGAATTCACGTCATGGCCCAGAGTTTACATGGGAACGTGAAGACCAAATCAAGTCTAAGTATCCGCATTTGTTTCATAAATCCTCTACAACCGATAACACAGCTTGAATTTCGGGACGAAATTCTTTTAACGGGGGAAGAATGTGACAACTGGCACTTTTCCATGTAATTTCTGTACAATATGAAGAGTAATTTGTACTTTATGACTGTGCATGATTGAACTTATGAAATTAATGACTTCCTGTTTACTTTCAAAGACATACAAATACATTACATGTTACATGTTACTTATCATTGTTAAATGCCACCCGGAACAGTTCAGTTAGTGCACAGAACAAAGTTAGCACAGTTATTAGATAAACAAGTAGTACCGACGGGAGTTCAGTACACAGTCATACATGTTTTTAGGACATAGATTGAGTCCCGAAACCAAAATTTACACTATAATTCCATGTAGGAAAGTAAGGACTATAAAACTGCCTTCTGAGTGACGATTTAAGCACTAAAAAGTACCCGAAACACACCCTAAATGCAGAATTCTGTAGCATTCAGCAAAATTCAGCAATTTAACATCAAAATATAATGCAGAAATAAGGTTTAATTGTCCAAGATAACTTGTAAAGTGTCGGGAATGAAAACTATCATAAAAGGGATCTCATAACACACTAAACTGCGTAATTTAGCACCTTAACGAACCAGTAACCAAACGAACAATCGAACACAACCCGAAACACCAAAATTGAACTAGAAGTATTGTTTTAACATCATAAAGCTAGTTATTAACACTAAACACCGTATTACACCTTAAAATCCCTAAACACACTTAACCCCTAACTAAATCACTTAAATCCTAACTATAACATCTAACTAGCATTGAAATGCAACCATGACCCCCCCTGAAGATGGTCAACATAGGGGCCCACACCCTACCATTCTTTTGATTATTTTATTGTGAATGTTGTGAAGATATCAAGCATATTAACCAATGTATAAGTATTTGTTGGAGGATAATGATACATATAACCATAAGACTTTCAACACTTTTCATTCTCAAGTTCAAACTCACAAACCACTCTCTCTTCTCCCTCACATAGCTCACGGCCAAACACCCCTTTCTTCACTATTATTTTCTAGCCCATTTCCAAGCAATCTAATGTGTTTCTGAGGTGTATCAAGCATACATAGGAAGGTTGCAAGCAAGGAGATTTGAAGGACCATCTTGTGGAGCTATTACCCACCTATTTTCTTTTTCATCTTGCATCTTGTTCTTTCCTAGCCCTTGTGCTAGTAGTAAGCTCTCTTGATCTTGTTTTTACACTTGATTTTAGTGGTTAAAGTATGTAGTAACAAGAGAATCTAATAATCACACCAAAACAAGAACATGAACATAAAGCTTGAAATCATGAAGATCTAAGTTGTTTAAGTGTATGTGATGAACTTGTTTGATGATTTCTTGCATGTATTGTGACAACCGTCACTTTTCCGTACATTCGGTACACAAAATGAACAGTAATTTGTGCTTAAATGACTGTGCATGATCTGGGTTATCAGACAAATAAATTTCTGAATTCCATGCAAGTGAATTCATGCACATTTTGTGCTACAAAATATAGCTTTATGCATAAACGAGAGCGTTGCGTCAGAAATATTAGTAAACTCACCGGTAAGACACATCGTGTCAACAGAACTGCAGAAAGCAGTCAGACATTAGAATTGAGGCCTAGGTGTAGGTCCGACGAAAAAAGTACATTAAAACCCAAGAGTACATATAAGGGTTTAATTTTTAGACATTGCAAAAGCAAAAATAAGCACTAAAAAGCACCCGAAACGCACTTTAAGTGCATAATTTCGTATAATTCAGCTCAATTCAGCATTTAATCATATGAATATTATGCATAAATTTCGTTTTATCATCCAGAATATTTCCCCAAGTGTTGGGAATTGAAAGGGTACAAGAAGGGTACTTAAAAGACACTAAAAAGTGTGATTTAGCACTTTAACGAACCAGTGTCTAACCGAACAACCGGATAATACCCGGAATACCAAAATAATGCTAGAAGCATTGTTTTTATTTTTCTAAGTCAGTTAGGGTCCCCGAGTACCCTAACACCCGTTATATTAAATAACACACACTAGTATCCTAACTAACACCTTTGAGTCCTAACTAAACCAAGTAACTAACCATTACAAGTTACACTTTACCCCCCCCCCCCATTGGTGGCCGATTAGGGGACATAAAATCCCACTCCTTGATTTCTTTTATATTTTAATTGTTATGTTGTGTAGATATGGGACATATTACCCATTGGTAGAACCCTTAAAATGGGTTATAAGAAAGACTAGGAGACCTTGAGTTCATAACTTCCACATAACATCACACCCCACATTTTCTTCTCTTCCTTTCCCCTTGGTTCGGCCGACCTCACCACCACCTACAACCACCATCATCCGCCCATTCTCATATGTTCCAAGCTCATACAGAGGTGTAAGAAGCATAACAAAGAAGCTAGGAGCTTACGGGAGTTGAAGAACCTCAACCATTTGCTTTTATCCACCTCATTTATACACTTGAACTTCCCTAGCCTTGTGCTAGTAGTAAGTGTTCTCAAACATCATCTTGTTCTTGTTTATAGTGGTTAATAGGAACTTTGTCGGGTGAAAATCATGAACATACTAAATCACATACTAAAAGTTTACAAGAATGAGAAATAAGTTGGATAAAAACTAAAATGTTGTGTAAAACTTGTAAGACTTGTTTTGTGGTGATTATTTAGTGCCGATCTATGTTGTGGTAGCTCGGATCATCATCTAACCCGGATTAGTCATGTTCATGAAACATGACATAGAATATGTTAAGAATGAAAAGGGTTAAATGATGAAACTCTACTACACACTAAACATGAACTTGTGTAAAAACAATTTATCTTATGAAATGGAGTTCTAAACTAGTAGATCTAAAGATCTACAAGTGGTATTTTCGAAAGACCAACTGTAAGACAAAACCATGTTTTAAAACCGGATCTTTCATGAAGTAGAAGAGTTTTTATGAACAAACAAGTGTGTGGACACTTGTGTAACAAAAGTTTTAAGAAAGAAATAATTTTCGTAAAAACCGACTAGAAGTTGTGAAACTTCATATTCTTTAAAAATAAAGTTTTTAAGAAATTAAACTTATTTTTAAAGATAACAAGGCTTACTAAATGTGCTAGTAAGTTACTACACATTTTTGTAAATATTCAAGTTCATGAAATGGAGAAATTAGTGATTGATGTTGATGATTATTGTTGATAATTGTGTTGTTGATATTGTTGACGATTTAAAAGAAAATAAACACATGTTTTGAAAATATGGGAAACCTCCATTTTTAGGGGAAACTCTGTCAAAATTTTTATAAATTTTGACACTTAGAAAAAATATAAGTTTTTGGGAAGCTTATTCCCTAAAAATGTATTTAAAGTATTACCAAGGTTTCCCTAATTTTTGGTGATAAGAAATGAGGATTTCTTCAAGAATAAAAATGGATATAAGTATGTATATTTTTGAGAGAAAAATATATATTATTTATTATTTTATCACCAACTTTTGTGCTAAGTGTATATAGTATGTGTTATACGTGCTAGTGTATTAAGACTTAAAAATACACTAAACACTCATGAGGAGTATAAACATAAAAATACACACACAACATACAAGATACATAATTCGGGTGCAAAGTGCAAAACACGAGATACTTATATTAATTTTAGAGAAAATAATATTAGTAAGATACGTAGTTAAAAATATAGAATATTTTTAACACAAGAATACGTACACAAGAGATAGTGACTGTACTTGTGCGATACAAGTCTAGTGACTAACGTTAAGAAAACACGTATAGGTCACGACGTTAGATAAGCAAATCCGGTGAAGTTTACGACGCAGGAACGCAAAGTTGTGAGTTCATGCTCCCCCTTTTCTTTAACTGTTTTCAGTTTTTATAACTCTCGGGGGTGAAATACATGTTACAAATATTATAATTTTTACAAAAGGTAAAAATACGAGAAGCACTCGTGGTGAGTGCAATATGATGAGCTTTAAGAAAAGCCTAGAAAATACTAGATCATGTGAGCATAGACTAAATACAGAAATGCCATTAATACTTAATTAGGGACGAGGGTTAGATCTAACGGGTACGGCCGAGCCCCACTCAGGGTCCTTATGTGACCACTTGAGTGCTTCGGTGTCCCAGTCGAGGGAAATCGACACAGTCGAGGGAAATCGACACAGTCAAGGTTAATCGACACAGTCGAGGGTAATCGACACAGTCAAGGAAAATTGACGCAGTCGAGGTTAATCGACACAGTCGAGGGAAAATCGACACAGTGAAAGGAGAAAATACTAAAGCTCCCTATGTCCTCACATGCCTTAATGTCCTTGCTCAAACACTCATTTAGTACGTGGTGTACACAAGAAAACGCGATTTATACAAAGAATACTTGATTTGTAGAGGTTACAAACTATGTTTTCATACAAGATATACAAGACGCATGAACTCGCTCAACTTTATGTTGATGTTTTCCAAAATTACATGTATTTCAGGTGACAGGATGGATCTTGGGCGCAAGTGTCGTAACTAGAAGTAGACTACAAGTTTAGATGTCATCCACTTTTGTTGAATTGTAACCTTGTCAAAGGTCATGTTTTGAAAACTTAAACAACAAGTGTTTGTAATACTCAAATTTTCATGAATGGATGAACATCGTTTTGATCATGTAGTTGTTTATTACGATTGAATGCAATGATAACAAGCTAGTCACACATCATACGCTTCCGCAAAAGACAGGGTGTGACATGTATGGTGTAGATCACCACATAAAAGCTTGCTAGATGATGATTTAAAACATGATCTAGCAAGTATGAGGATTAATCTTGAAAGATCTAAGTTGATCATCCTTTATGTTAAGTGTGAACTTGAAGATGATCTTGATTTTGTGTAGGATGATGATTCCTACACGTTGCATGTCTTAAAAATGTAAGATTTCAAAGATAAAATGTTAGGATCTGAGTTTGGATTGATTGTGTTTTACGTTTGAATTAAGATGAAAGATGAACAAGTGGTGCAGCGGAATATAAATGGAAACAAACTTTGCACACAATCAAACAGGAGAATTGCTTTCAACATACAAGTTTAACATTGAACCGAATGCTTGAATTTATTACAAGATTCAATTACAATATGCAAGTATGTAACAAACTCCCCCTCAGCCTGAGCTCACAGTGATTGTTCGTACAGGAATGAAAGTGATGAAGAGAGCTAATAGAACAGTACAAGGTACTGTTCTATTTATAGGCACGGACAAACCACTGTGGCATCTTTGCTAACGTTACCATGAAAGTGACATCTAACCTCCTAACAAACTCTAAATAACTGATCTATACAAACACTGCTATGCTAACCACTTATTACAATACATTACATAAAACAAACTAAACTACTGCTTTAGACTTCCACTGTTGTGGCTCCAGCAGTACTTGATATGTTCAGCAGTGCTTGACCCATAGCAGTAGATTGATCAGCAGAGCTTTAGTCTTCATCAGTCTTTGACTTGATCACCAGTTGTAGGTCAGCAGTTGTAAGGATCAGTGGATTGGTCATCAGATGTTGAAACCACTTTCAAGGGGAGAAACTTGTATACATAACATCTGCTTATTTATGGATCCACTGCTCTGATCCGGTTTTGGCTTTAATTATCTGTTCCTCTGATAGGGTTCAATCCCAACAATCTCCCCTGGAACAGATAATGCCAAAACCCTTCATTATTTGTGGAGCTTTATTGCCTCATCAACAGTTCCCTTATTTTCCCTTTGAGTTGTAATTCAAAGTCTAAGGCATCTATGTCATCTTCATCCCTGCACAGTGGAAGATCAAGGAGATCCTACAGATCTTCAAGACTTAGGCCAAGTGCTTGTTCCCTTGATATTTTATTCACTTCTTCACTAGACTTGATCACAGTCAGTACATGGGACTGTTTATCAGTTTTCCACTTTAGTACTTTTGAGTCTGGTGGGTTTCTTGGGAGATTTTTATTAGATGAGGAATTTAGAGATTGCGGCCCGGTGATGACTGGCTGAGCAGTGCTTTGAGCTTGAGCAAGTTCAGCATTTTCAGCCATCATCTGCTTAATGACAGATTTTATGATATCATCACTAGCAGCTATATCCTCTGCTGTTTCTGCATCCATCTGTTTTTTCCTTCTTCTTTGATAAAGAAAGGCACCAGCTGGAGTAGTGGCTCTTCTGATTTGCAGCTTTGGTGGTCTTGTTGAAACCTCTGCTTCAGGGTAGTCAGGTTTTTGTGGAATCTTTAGATTTTTCTTCCTTAGATCCTCCAGCTTTTTGTAAGTGGCCCTGACCTTGTCTTCTTTCCACATCATCACTTGGTTTTAGACCCAAAATCACCAGTGATCAATTCCTCTTTCATTCTCCTCAGCTCCAATGCCTTATCAGGTACATTCTTCTTGTACTTTGCCCAATCAGGAGGAGTGTGTTGAAGTGGTGGCAGGTGTTTGGCTAGCAGTTGTTGAAACTATTGAAGTATCAGCAGTTGTTGATACAGCAGGAGTTACAACAGCTGTTTGAGTGGAAGATTGATGTTTGGAGCTTTTGGAAGGTGGTTTGGAAGCATGCTTTGTGGGTCTAGATGGTGTATGTTTGGGTTCCCTCACTTTTCTAGTGAGATTCTTTCTTTTTGGCTCAGGATTTTTATCATCCTTTGGCTCAGAAATACGCTGCTCATTCAGCTCCATAAATGCTCTTTTCTCCTCATTCCACCTGGATATATCCTTAGCCTCTCTATCCCTTTTTACACTTGCTTTTGCTTTAGCATGTGAGTTCAGGATCGGATCATAAATGATCACTAGATCTGTGATGAATTCGATTTAACGTGCGGAAACCGTTAAATCGAACCGTAATCATGCGCGAAAACGTAAATAACTATCATTTTATTACGGAACGACGACAACTAGACAGAGTTTCGACTCGATCTATACAACGAACACTCGAAATCTAAGTAACATGACGAAATCGGAGTGTTCTTGATGAAGATCTGATGAACTTGAAGAACTTGTGTTCGTACGAAATGAGTTCTCTCTGATTTCCGTACCGTGCGAAATGAGATGACTGATATTTATAGTTGGTCAAACTTGCATTTCGTACGAAATCGAATTCCAGCATGCATGCTATTTCGTGCGAATTGATTTGAGTCCATTTCGTGCGAGGTCAAAATTCCATGCATGCATGTTAGTTCATGCGAAGTCAAACGTGATGATGTAAGATTGTGATGTCATCATTGCATAATGATGACATCACTTTGGATCTTGTTCAGTTTCTTCACATCGTGTCGTACCGTATACTGACCTGACATTGCCTAACGATACCTAGTGAAACCTAGCGAAACCTCTGTCCGGTATTTTACAGACTCAAGACACTAGACTTTACATGTACAGTTAGATTTCTATCTATGGCCACACACATAGTGCACTAACAATCTCCCCCTTGGACATAGCTAGAAATCTGTGATGTTTAGTCTTGAACTGCCTTGGATAACATCTTCAAGTGAAACCACAGTCTCCCCCTTGAATGATGCCCGAATTTCTAAGATTTGACGTTTAATCTTGCTCCCCTTTTCATTTAGCTTCCTGTCAAATCTTATCATTATTCAAACGTTCAGATTTGACTGGTGAGAATTTTCTGAACATATAAATGTCTATTATTATATTTGACTTTTAAGCATGATAAAAGTCAGTAACCCTCACATATGATCAAGTTCAAATTAATGACCTTGATTATCCAACTTATCGTTTTTTTTTAATTTTCATTTTGAAATTCAAGTTTCAAAATCATTTCTCATCACAAACAAACTTTCCCAACCCACTATCGTTCATTATGTTTAGCACTCCGAATTTTGAAAATCAGCTTTTCAACATCAGTTGTCGAAAATAAGATGAAATAAAATCTTTTTGGATTTTTCAAAATTTTATGCTAAAACTCAATCTTTTTGGATTTTTGTTTTTAATGAAGAACAGTAAAGAAATATTTACAGACATATTTTTGTGAGTATGCATTAGAGGATCATATCAGTTCACGCATATTTTACGTTCTGAATATATCCGGACATCCAAAAAATTTATGTAAGCATTAAAATATTTTATTTTAGTGTTTGGCATGATAAAATTCCATTCGTCGCTTAATTTGGATCGTTTTTGCGTTCGTTACGACTTCCGTCGTAATTAAACGAATAACGCAACCGTACGACCAAACGAACCGACATCCGAGATATTTTTGAGCATGTTTTGAGTTCCCTATACTTTAAATTTATTTTAGAGCCTTGAAATGGGGTTAACGGGGATTAAAAGTGCAAAAAAAATCAAGTTTTACAAGTGAAGGGACCATTTTTGAAATTTCTGACCAGATTCAATGAACCTAGTCCATTTTGAAGTGTTGATGGTTTTAACCCAAGGTTTTTCAAAACCATGGGCTGGTATTCAATGAACCTAGTCCATTATTAGGGGCTCCCATGGTTTGAGAAAACCATGGGCACACATGTAAGGTCCAGATCAAAGCTCAGTTTTCGATGAACGATCTTAACGGTTCTTGAATTCCTATAAATACCCACCTTCATTTCCTTGCAAACTCACACTTGAATCTGATTTTGGCTCTCTAAGTTGAAGTTTATGCTTCATACCTGAGAGTAAATCGGATCAAGAGCATGCGGGGACCTTCTGTAAGTATTCTTTCGTTCTTTTCGTTCGTTCTTATCGTTAAAGTCAAACTGCGTTTGACTTTCTGCTTTGACCAGTTTATGGTCAATGCAAAGTTCATTTAAACTTCATAACATGATTGTAATCACGATGGTTATAGTCCCTAGTGACTATACCTACTGATTACCACGTTATCTAGGCTCAGTGACGAGTCGTAGTTTCGGCCAAAATGCGCATTTACGCGTATTTTGTAACCAAACTACTCTAGGATATCAAGACCGTTTGTTTTGATATCAAAACCTGTTTTCTAACTTAACTAAACATGTTCTAGCATGTTTAGCTCGTCACTTTTTAGATTAGTGCTTGTGTAGAGTCGTAAATCAAGTGGACTAAACACTCGCTTAGACTTTCGAACACGACCCGTTTGGTCGATCATTAGGATCCGACCAAACATGTTTAGTGACCATAGTAGCATAGGGAATAACCTTCCAAGGTTATACCTTATGGTCACCTAGTTTAGGTAGTTGTATGATAAGTAGTTTATATGCCATAGGTAAATTACCAAAATACCCTTTTCATGCATAATTGGTAATTAAGCATATGTAACCCAAACTTTTGTCACGTAACTAATTATGTAACATAATTAAACATGTTAAGGCATATTTTACTTATCATAGGACTAGTTAGGCATTCCGAACGCGTTTTACGCAAACGACGCGTTAAAGTAGCATAAGCTACCTAAACGGGTCGTAATGGGTCGTAAGCACTTAGGTTAGGTTTCATTTTAGTATGTAGGCTTTGTTAAACCATATTACATGAGTTCCCACACTCATTTGGTTTACAAAACCTCATTCTATCCGATCCTCCGATATTAGGTCCGGTTTATTAACATAGTTACCTATATTAAGTACCGTTTGATTTCCGTGATCGCTAGCATTGTTTGGTTGTTACTCAAGGACTACTAAGCAATCTCAAGTGAGTACATAGACCCCTCTTTCACTGTTTTCAAACTGTTTTGGGGTGAAACACATGTGCCTACTTGTTACTTTCATGCTTTCTATGTTTTCACATCATATACTTGCTATGTTCGTTAGTACATTTATAGTACATGATTTACATTACATTGTTTTGCTATGTATGTTTACTTAGCATACTTAGTACATTGTTTTACTTTACATTTCTGCTATGTATGTTGACTGAGCATGCTAGCACATTGATTTACATGACTTTTCTGCTTTGTATGTTTACTTAGCATACTTAGCACATTGTTTTCATTTAACATGTTTACAATCGGTATGACATTTGGTTTGTACAAACGGGACTTATATACGTTCATTAACATTAGCTACGCCGCTCGGTAGTAAGTAGTGGTACCATAGGACTTGACAAATCCCGTTCCTGACATCCTGGGTTTGTTTGGATGTAAGGAATGACTGAATCCGAAAACATTTCTTTTGATAACCTTGACTTAGGGTTATCCGCCTGTGTCAAGGCTTGAATGTATTCGTTAACTTACTACATAAGTGTTTGTATCAATAAAACATGCATTTACTTTGCAAAACATAACTTTTTGATATATTCAAAATACTTTGTTTTGTACATTCTTTTACATTTGGTTTATGTAACAACACATTACTTACCATACATAACGATTGTTGCACATTACTTGGCTACATTTGGACTTTTAACATTTGACATGGTTTATACAAGGACTTTTTGACAATTGGTTTAAACATAGACTTTATACATTGGTGGTTTGTTTAAGTGACTTAAGTAACGAGATGTGAGTAGTATGATACAAACATGGTGGATACGCCGCTGGTACTTCCTATATATAAGTGTTTGTATTATATTACATATCATAGCGTTATTTAAATCATTCATTTTGGACTTATACATTTTACACAAGTAACATGCTTTTCACAAGACTTTGGTTTACAAAAGAGTTTACTTATTACAATTCATTTTACTTGGTTATTCATTTAACCTTACATTGTTCTTCTATTTTACATATCATCTAATCTTATCGCTTTTTTAAATGATTTACAAAACAAAACAATTTACAAGGTTCACGACTAAATTTTATTAAACATTTTCTTAAACTTAAGTCATGAATCCTATTTCCACAAAACCTATGTATCTCACAGG